>JAGVVM010004183.1:0-33544 GCA_019149425.1 Psidium friedrichsthalianum
TTTGTCTAACCCAGGAGACAAAGAATGAACAAAAACAAAACATCCGAAAAACGAGGACGAATAGACCACAAAGGACGATCAGGATGAAGAACAGTATAGGAATAGCTCCTTTCAAAACACGGAGGATGGAAAGGCGATTAATAAAGCTGACATAGCTGTAAGAAGAGCATAGCTCCAGTAGGACTTAGGCATATGAGTATGAAGAAGTAGACAACGGGCACATCCAACAAATGACGGGTTCTTACGTTCAGCAACTCCATCTGCGTGCGGAGTATGAGCACAGGAACTTTGATGTAAGATACCATGAGTTCAAGAAATGGAATGAAGACGGAAGAGAAAAGTATTCAACGAGCATTATCTGTACGCCAACCACTTAATAGAAAAACCATACTGAGTATGAAATTCATGATAGAACTGTTGAAAAGAATGAAAAACTTCAGTACGATCTTTTATTAATATAACCAAGTGGTTCGAGTACAATCATCAATAAAGGTGACAAAATAACGAAGACCAAAGGAAGACTCTCTACTAGGACCCCAAACATCAGAGTGAACCTAACTCAAATGGTTGGGAAGCACGCCTCGAAACACGAAGGGGAAAAGACACACGATGGTGTTTACCTAACTCACATGTTTCACAATGGAACTGAAGACCTGAACTAGACACAAAGGGAAAACGTCGGGAGTACGTCTGCTGATGGGTGACCAAGGCGACAATGTAAGCGATAAAGATCATCCACGGATTTATTTTGGATTGTTGTGGTAGCAGCAATAATCTCAGGATCCAGGATGTACAATCCACCAGCCTCACGCCCACCACCACTTCGGCGTCCAGTCTTCCGATCCTGAAGAACACAAGAAGACGAAGAAAAAATGATATACACAGTCGAGATCACGAGTAATTGAACTGACAGACAAAAAGGTTGTAAGGGAAATGAGGAATATGGTAAACAAGAGGTAAAGAGACAGAAGAGCTCAATGACACAACCTGTACCAGTTACTTTGGACTGAGAACCATCTGCTAGGGTAACTGATGTAGAAGGAACAGACAAAGTGGATGTAAGAAGACGAGAGTCACCGGTCATATGATGCGTAGCACCTGAATCATATAACAAGAACGAGGAGCAGATGAACTAGACAATAGACAGGTGGGATCATTGTTCCGTGCCAAAGTAGCAGTAGGACCAGAGATAGCATCACTCATGCTATGTCGTGCTTAACCAACTCATCATATTCTGCACGAGTCAAGTTTATCATACCTTGTCCAGTAGAGGATCCAGATGGAGGAGTCAAGGTTCGTTATCAACAGAAGCATGTAGACCTCGAACTCAGGATGGAGATCATAACAGTAATCAACCGTATGCCCAAGAAGTTGGCAATGAGTACAAAAACGGTTCGCCGAACACTGCCACGACGCTCCCTAAGAGTATTATTACCACCACAGAGTAACGCCCGGCCCTGAAGGACCGACGACCACGACCACGATAGGAACTGTCAGTACTCCAATGGCCTCGACCATTAATGCGACCACGAGTCCCTTGGCCTCACGAGCTACCATAGCACTGCTTTCTGAAATTGTTGAAGTTTTAGGACTGGAAGTGTAACGCGCAGCTCGAGAATACACCTCTTCAATGGATGGGAGAGTGCTCTGGGAGGTAATCTGCTGTCGAAGAGCATTTGTGATAGGACCAAGAACGCGGAGGAAGAGCACTGTTATCATGTCAGTTTCTCGTTGCTGCATCTGAGTAACCGTGGTCGCCGGTGGGAAATAAGATTTGAGGCGCTGATACAAAGACGCAAAACGAGCATAATATTCTGTCAACCCAGCATCACCAATTTGGCTTCAAATAAAGCATCCCACATATCACAAACTCGGCTCATGTTATTTTGTCCAGAATATAGTAAGCTACACTTCGTCCATACCTGACGAGCTGTTGCACAATCCATAAAAAGGTGGCGAACAGATTCAGCCATACTTCCACATAACAACGTACGTAAAGTAGCATCAACAAACTTCCATTCTTCTAGACTGACTAGATCTTCAGGTGGTTCTTCTTCGAGCCATCTAGATTGACGATTAGAATAAATAAGGTTGAAAGAGCCATGGACCAAGAAGGATAATGGTACCATCCAATTTGATCAAAGTATTATGCAAACCAGTCATACTGTGATATGGTCCAATAGATCCTGAACCTCAAAGAAGCACTAGGGGGAACAGATCCCGAAACAATAGACGGGGAGCTTGCCGAATCAGTAGACATTCTCCAAATCACTTACTATCACAAAATAATTCATCAAAGTATCACGTCACTAATCACTCATGAACTCCAAATTCAGCCACACTAATTCAGCAACACCACCAAATTCAGTCGTACTAACTCAGCAACAACACCAAATTCAGCAGTCCCAAAACGCATACTCAGTTCATGGAAGCAGCACGGACGAGTCTTCAACAATGGGCAGTACCTGGTGACGCCGGCTTGTAAGTCGCCGGCCCTAGGCGGACTGCGGCCAGTGGGGTCGCAGGGGCTGGTCGAGGGGTCGTCGGGAGTGGTCAGGGGTCGTCGGGGGCTGTTCTGGTCTGGTCGCGGGAGGTGGCCGAGAGAAGTGGCCGAGAGCACGGGCCGTGGGCCGATCGAAGTGGCCGATCGCACGGGCCCTGGCGCCGAGCAAAGTGGCCGATCGCACGGGCCGTGGCCGACGGACTTGGCCGGGCGCACGTGCCGTGGCCGAGCAAGTTGGGCCGAGCCACACGGGCCGCGGCGGTTGACGGTGGGTTGACGACTGAGGGTTAGGGTTTTAGAGAACCTAGGCTCTGATACCATGTTAGAGATAAAAGAGCAATTGTTTATTTCTGATATCAAAGAAAGTACTTATAGGCTTAGGGTTAAGCCTAACACAATTACATATTTTTGCCACAACTGCTAATACTAGTAATAAACTCACACAAGAATATAGCTCCTTGGCCTCAAATACAATCATTGAGAAAAATCACAGATTTTATGATGACTTAGGATCCTTTCAAATACCATTCTAAAATCACAGATCATGAACCTGAACTCTGTTCTCAAAAATACAATTTAAAGCAAGGTTTCAACAAAAATAAAGCAACTGATTCAACAGTTTTCCATGACAGCAAGCGCAAGCATACGAAAGTGCAAAATAGAAAAAAAAGACTCTAAATAAAACATTCTAAGTATTGCTCCAGTACCCTTATTGCTCCAGGACAAATTATCAGTATCGATATGTTGATTTAATGGTAATCCTATGAGTTATAGGATGAGAGGTGGCTCAATTACCTTCATGGATCCAAGGAAGACAGCCATTCCCTCTGGAAAATTATGCAAGCTAATCCCTACAAGACAATTGTCGTCAACAATAACTGCAGGCACAAAATTTTGATCAAGAATCAACTCTTTCAACCAATGGCTGCATCAAGAGTATCTCCTCAAGATGATAACTAGCTGATTGCCAAATTTGACATGCTAGAGAATAATATATCTGTGGCAATGAGCAAGCGCTCATTATTTACTGCTATATATTAGCAGCATATATGAAAAACGTGACAGACCTGTAGCTAAGATTCGCCAGCTACCTGGAAGACAATTTTATTTTACTACTTCGACTTTAGCTAGTTTAGCCAACATTAAATATGTCCAAGCGCAAGTGACAATTAGTTACTGTTCTCTGCCACACAAAGCATGCATTGACAAATATGCAAATCCCACGAACTGCATATCAAACAGGGTCAAAGCAGGGTAAGTGGAGATATTCGAAACAATACCGAACAAAATGCAACTTGTCTATTCTTTGCTTTGAGAACCACATTAAAATAAAAGAGCTGTTGTTATAGTTACTAATCAAAGGAAAACAATGTTACTTTGAGTCGGATTATCTTTGAACGCAACACAAGACCAGTTTGGACTATCAAAGCCACTTTAGGGGGAGAAAGCTAAGACCCTACGGATGAATTTAGTATCCCCATCACAAGATAACATATATTTAATTGAACATCAGAATTAAAGTGAGTGGTCCTACTGAACAAGATATAGCCCCGTCCCTAATATCAACTTATCGCTGGAGAAAAGAACAACGACAAGATATCATCTTCCTTCCCAGTAAAGTAGATGCTAGTGTATCTAACTTGCAGGTAGAGGGGTGAAGTGGCTATTACAGTGACAAGATATAGACTTGAACAATAAAATCACCACATGAAAAACTTCAAAAAGACGAAAAAAATGATTTTCTTAAAATAAGCTACACAAAGAACACAGAAATGTCGTACCTACTGCTGTAATGACCCCGCTAAACAGAACCTGGCGCCGATGCTTCTTCATCACATCCTTTCCCCCTTCATCCCCAGTATGCTGTTCTTAAATACATTATAAGAGAATCAGCATGCATCTTATTATTTGGCATATAAGTAAGCAAAAGAAATGACTGTTGCACCTTCTTATTTTTGATTCAGAACTGGGGGTAATCGTCGGTTCTGGGATAAAGTTGACCACAAAAGCGAAAAACATAACACCTGCAAAAAACTGCATTACCAAGAAACTGGACATTGATCATCAATATTCACATGATCAAATGGGTGGATTACTCATTTGCTCATATTTTCTTTGTTAAGTCATCTGTGTGAACTTGATGAGCAGGAAGACTAATGCTTACCCAAAGGTTCCCTTTCAGAAAGCCAATTGAGTTAATAGCATTGTGTGCCAAATCTAGGAATGATATACTCAGCATAAGGCCTGCAGCAAAACCCTGTTATATGCCATCTTTGGGTTAATGCCACTGTACTTAAAATAAGTCGAGGTTGTCTCCTTGAATCAATGATAAAAGACCCAAGCTGAGCAAACAGATGTTATGACAAAAACATGAATGCTTGAATTTGCCCAGCAAGCACCTAATTGAATGGCTGGTATCACGAGAAAAACAAGAATTTTCAAAAGGACTGTCTTGGAGCGTCACCTGTAAAAGACCAAGCATCTTCAAATTTGGAGCCGGGTTGAGGATAACAATTAGTGCCCCTGTTCCAAATTCCAGAACCCAGAATTAAACTAGATAAATATGGTATGGAATCGGCATTGCAATTTGCTGAATCACCATATAATAAGCAGACCAGGTCAACAAATACTGCCAGGTGAACAAGAATTATCATGCGCCTAGCATATCTGGACTCTCTATCATTGATTCAATCAGTTTACAAGCATATCCCTCCCGGTGCTCATAGTCATATTGCATGAAAAGAGAAGGAAAAAATAATAGGTAGAGTCGGCTCTTTTCTGAGGCTGCTTATAAGAGAGAATAAAATGATGATACCTCATTACGTGCTCTCTTCAATCTTTATAAGCACAGAAGCAGAGAGCAAAATACTTTACTGTAGAACTAAAGAGGAGAATGCGGGTAGTATCAAAAGCATTGCTTTTTATCCCTACATAATATCATTACACTGAAATTGCTTGCCACTACCCAAATAAGATGAATCAAATCAGGTAAATCGAATTCCCATTACCAAGGACAACGAAGGCAAGATTGCAACCTAAAGACTTACCAGCAAATCCATAGTCAAGACCACCAAACGATGCAAGAAATTCTCTACTTTAGACCAGTGGAGCGAGCAAGAATCAGCATCAACTCACCTAGGGAAGTGCTCAGTCCCACCACGAGCGAAAGCGCGAGAGCCACCAACACCTGAGAATCCATGGAGCTGCTTGAACGATTGGCAAAACAAAGACCAGCCCAAGTTCGAGTTCGAGTTCGGTCCTCCAAATAAATCGGAGGCGACGAAGTTGGAGATTCCAACTCGATACGTAGCAAGCAACAGTCTTTTATTGGTGGGGTTTTAGAATTAAGAGTCAGAAAAAGATTGGAACTGAGAACGATTCACGCAATGGTCGAGAGAGAGAGAGAGAGAGAGAGAGAATGTGTGCGGTGAAAGAAAGAGAGAGGTCGACTGAAGCGAGCAGTTGCAACGGAGCATACGAAAGGCACAGCGAGAGAGAGAGAGAGAGAGAAAGAGAGAGAATCTGTGCAGTGAAGAGAGGGAGACAGAGAGGGGTTTTGGGGTGGACCGAGCGGTACGGAGAAATGGCGTTTGAATCCAACATACGAAAGGCACCTAACCTTCCTTTCCAGGAAAAATTCTAAATTAATTGTCTTTTTGTTTGGTCCAAAAAAATTTAGTTCGACCAAAAAAAAATTGTCTGAACTAATTAATTATCTGCAAAAAAAAAAATTGGTGGAACTAATTAATTGTCTGAAGTTGGGCCATTTTTTAAAAAGATATGAATTTTGTTTTAAATAAGAATACGAAGTAACTAAATTAGCCATAAATAAGGACTTGAGCTTTACCAGCTGGCCAAATATTCGCCGATGAACATAAAATGCGCCATCTCTTTTGCCTATGAAAGTACTCAGTCCACCCATGTATTAAAAAATTTAAAATTTATTACAAAGGTGCATTTAATTCTCAAACTCTAAAAAAACCCAATCAAATTATAAAATTTGTCACCAAACTACAATTGAATTCCAAAACTTTCAAAAAAAATATAATCAAATTCTAAAATATAGCGGTACTTTTCATCTGTCTAGTTGGACGAAGTTAACGGAATGGCTAATTGCCCAACTTAAGAGTTTTTAGATTTCATTGCTTTTTTTTAAGTTTTATTATTCAATACATTTCCGTGAAAAGTTTACAATTTAATTGTACTTTTGTAATAAGTTTTAGGATTTTTTCAATAACTTATCCTTTTTACTCCAATTGCTTCGATTTAAATTATCCGGAGGATTCTTATTCTTCTTTCTGAAAAAAGGGGTTGAGCTTATTACTATATAGACATATAAAGCGATATATTATTATTCTAATGAGCCAGTTATTTAGGGCGCGCATGAGAACGTTTCTGTTCTCTATTTATGTTCCAAAACTATTCCAGAAATAGGTTTTGAACAGAAACTCGTTTGGCAACGCAAATCTATTTTTCTATTTCTGGAACAAAAATTTGTTCCAGAAATAGATTTTGGCCCAAACCAGAAACAAAATTTTTGTTTCTGGCAGAAATAAAAAAAATCTATTTCTATTCCAGAAATTATTTCTGGAACAGAATGGTTGTCATGCGCGGCCTTAGACTCAGAGAGACCGCTTTTCTATCTAGCATGTTCTTTCTCCGTGTGTATATAAATATTCAAACAATTAAATCAAAATTTGTGCAGAAAATCCTTTTTTGAAAAAATATATACGGTTGAATCTCGTATCGCAGGGTGTGCACACGTATCCATATTAAGTTGGCGTTAAGAGAATGTTAGTCGTGTGATCGCCACATAGCGACTTTACCTTGATTATTATCTCGTAGCAGCCACATGGTTCATATTTGATTAATTAAATTAGCTTATTGATATGTGATTGTCGCTTGTTAAATTAAGCATATAGATAAATCATCTTTAAATTCACATGATTGGACAATTATATTCGAACTTAAATAAAAAGAGGAATACTTTATTACATGAGCTATAATTTAAACTGGACAATTAGCCTAGTAATAAGGGAAAAGTTCAATTATGGACTTAAAGCGCCATCGTTTTATCAAATAAGGGTTTAAGTTAACATTGTTTCAAATAAGGGCCCGAAATCCTCTTATTATCTTAAATAAAAGCATGAAATGACTATGATAATTTCAAATAAGAGCATGAACTTGATGCTAATTAAAGCATTCTCGTCCTTTATTTTTGTATCTCTTTTCCCTTTTTTATATTTTTATACTTTCTATTATTTCTTTCCTTTTTCAGGGTGACCAGCCATCAATGATGCTGGAGAGGACTGGGCTAGGTCTCCCTCGCCCAAGCTAATGAGGACCACCCTCTCCGACATAGGCGAGGTTAGCAAGGGACGGCCTCCCCTCACCTAGGCGTGGGCCTAGCTTGGGGCGAGGGTCGCCTTGTAAAAGTGCGATCATTGAAGGCCTAGGCCAGTTAGTCCTAGGCTAGACAACCCTTGCCATGGTTTGCTCTACTCAAGCGAGGCTGTCATTCGCTGACCCCAGTGAGGCCGACCCCCTCACCTAGGCGAGGTCGTCGCCCTCGCATGTGGACGGCAAGGGTGACCCTTGCTAAGCTCTCTCGACATTGACGGTGGCAATCATCAATGAAAAGAAAATAAAAAATAGAAAAAAGGGGAAAATAATCTATTTTCGGAACAAATTTTCAAACCTGAAAATATGTTTGGAACAGATATAAGAATCCACTTCTTTATTTCGACAACATAAATAGAAATAAAAAATCTTCTCATTGTCATTCCTCGGATGCTGTCTACTGATCACTGGTTGCTCTTCGGCAGAGGAAGAAGGAAATTGCGACCATAAAGAAAAGGAATAAAAATAGAAAGATTTATAAGATATAAGTTTTTTTTAAAGGCTAAATATACAGGTGTGAATGATAATCATTATGTTCCCGAAAGCTATTTTTGGCAAGAAATAGATTTTTCTTTTTCTATTCCTTGGACAAGTTTAGAATAGAGGTACGCGTTTGACAACGACATAATTATTTTTCCCATAATAGAAATTTATTTGATAACTATATAAATTTTTTTTTTATGATTGCTAGCCACTTACAGCAAACCACAAGAAAGAGGAAGATCACACGAGAGAGAGAGAGAGAGAGAGAGAGAGGAGTAAACGATGAGAAGAATTTTTATTTCTATCTCTGAATCGGAAACAGATAAGTATAAAACTGTTACTTCTCATTATTGTTTCATACCTATTTCTGGGTTAAATTTTATCTCGAAAATAGAAAAGTGAAAGTATTTTACCAAATAAATTTTTATTCTAAACCTGCTCATGGGAATAGAAAAAAGAGAATAGTAAAGAAATAGAATGGTTATCATTACCCTATGATTGTGGATTATGGTAGACTCGAGGATGAAGTATCACTTTAGTCCTCAAGTTTAATTCTTTATGCGATTCGGTCCTCTCCCTTTTTTGCCAATTCTCTTCATTTGTGCAATCAAGTGTTTCGTTTGCCCGCGCGGCGACTAAAATTGTCAAACTAATTTTTTTTTTAAAAAAAACTCCCCGTTTGTTTTACACCAATTGATCAAGTCATTTGGCGCCGCATTAACATCGTGCGCGAATTCCGCCACGCTGAGAATGTCACGACATCGATTTAATTGGACGAGCAATGAGAGCAGTGTTTCGAAAGGTTTTAATTGCCCGAGTTGAAAAAGGTTAGAGGACTTGATTGCCCAGTATTAAATTAGAAGACCGAATTGCATGAATCAGCTGTACCCGACCCGGAGTCCAAAGATCAAAAGCCAAGACGGGTCGGTTACTCTGGATGGGCTGCTTGGGGCGTTCAGGCTCGATAAAGCGCTCGGCGGGCCGATGCCCGATGTTTTGTTGGATCCGTCGTTTTCGATGAAATCGGCTCGAGCCCCTGTAGAGCGAGTTCGGAAAAACTTTGCAAAGCAGCTTTGCACTAAGAGCGCAAGTAGCTAAACTTAGTGCGTGTTTGGTAATATTTCAATTCTCGAAATAATTTTTATTTCAGGAATAGTTTTTTCTACTTCTTCTCTTTGGACAAATTCCTAAGCAAAAGAACGTGTTTGGTGAATCTACAAAGTTTTTATTTCTAGAATGGAAAAACAACATAAATGCGTTTGGTGCGATCCGAAAAAGTTATATTCTCAATTTTTTTTTTCATTTAATTGTAAAATTTCAATGCGGACTTAGGAATTCATGTTTGGATCAATCTTGATTTTGCAAGGACTTAATTGATTTAAGATATTTTAAGATGACCTAAAAAAATTCGACGTAGAAGTTAGTGCAGGTGTCAAAAATACCGGAGATGGCCCTACTTGACCCTACTTGACTCGAAATTTTTAGGATTTTTCTATTTGGGTCGGGCCGAGTAATGAGTAAATAAGTTCGAGTAGTTGGACAGTTCGGGTCGAGTTGGGCCAAATCAAGTCAGTTATTATTATTATTATTATTATTATTATTATTATTATTGTTGTTGTTGTGTCTTCTTCTTTTCCCTTCTCACATGCATTTCCAAGAAGTTTAAGAACGTATTATAATGAATCCAAAAATAATATTTAAAGATTCAATCCAAAAATTGATAATATATAACTCTACTCTCCTTGTCAACTCCCACCACACCATCTTACGGTAAACAAAAATAGGGCTTAATAACAATCAAGTGTTGATATAATTATACAAATTTAATTGTTCTTCCACTGTAGTCAATCCTTTCATGTTGCGTATGAATTTTTCGATGCATCTTCTATAAAATGTATTTAAGGATGTTGAAAGAAAAATCTCAACAAAGACATTAAAAAGAAATCAAATTGATTATTTTGATTTTATCTTGACATTATTTTGATGACAAGTATACTAAGGAAGCTAAAAGCATGAATGGTCTTCTGCAAAATAAAATAATAATAAACGAAACCAGAACAACCCGACCTGACCCAAGGACTTAAGTATATGTAGGTCATGAGCTATTTCTCTAAATGACATTATTTCTATTTTTGTTCCCAAAAACAAAAAGTAAATCCCTTTTTACTTTTTATTTCTGTGCCAAATCTATTCCCTGGCCACTAATCTATTTTGGCGAAGAAAACAATGAATTGATGTACACAAATAGATTTCTATTCCTTTTATATTCCAGGGAATAAATAAAAAGAAAAACAGGGACGTTACCAAACCTGCTTTTTAAAAGGGTCGGTGATTGGAGACATGTTTATTGCACTAAACATGGTGTTGGCTTCAATCTTACTGAAAATCAAATACAATTGTCCCACGAATATGCTTCTTTGTCTCGACATCGAATTATGCGTTTGCATAGGTGCTATGGAATATCAAGAGGAAGTTTTTTTTTCAAACGTTTTAAATTAAATGATAGGAGTCTTAAAAGAAAAGGGACTAACTTATGTAATCAAGAGATAATAACACAAATATTTTTTGAACTTTGATTTAATGTGCAATGATGTTATACTTTTAATTTGTGCAATGCGGTCCCTAAAAGTTTAGCTTAATGTGTAATATCATTTATGAACTTTTAGTTTGTTTAGCGTGACCCTTGAATTATTTGTGAATGTTTAATGTACGTTCATGAATCATATTGAATAAATTAAAAGTTCAACACCGACATCGTACAAAATTCATGAGCCACCATAAATAACTTAAAAGTTTGAGAACGGCATTCCGCGTTAAATCAAAGTTCAAGGGTTGGTTGTGCCATTTTCTCTATCATCAAACACTCTCCCAAAATAAAGTATGACGAAGGAAAAGAGAAGATGGTTTGTTTCGAAGCTATGCAACGGCATTTCAAAACGATCTTGGTCAAGAAAATATTACCACTAGGGATCGGAAAAGATTAAAAAAAAAAAGAGAACAAATTCAAGGATGTGAGAGAGAGAGAGAGAGGATGAAGAATTTACAGTGTTTGCTATTGATCTCCGGGCCGCCATCACCGGCATTGATCAGTGACCTCAAAAAACCTCGTGCTGTCCAGGCTCGTCAATGGCGGTTGGTGGGTTTTCCTTTTCTTTTTGCCTCGGCAAACGACACAGCCAGCCTTTCACCGATGGCAAAGCCGTTACTACACAACAACAACAACGCGGGACAATCTCGGAATGCCAGGTCAGATGTCCCCTCGCCTAATCAGTAGAGATAGAGAGAGAGCGCTGAGGTTGGCGCAGCCACTCCAGAATAAGGGTCCCCTCGTTAAATTGTGCAGAGAGAGAGAAGAAACGGAAAAATAATATCTCTCTCTCTCTCTCTCTCTCTCCCCATTTTCTCTCTCTATTCGGCTTCGCTTTCCTCTCGCCTCGGCGGTCCCAAATTGAACACGGGGGTAGGGTTTGATTGTCCTGAATTTTATGGTTTCTTCCCTTCTCGTTGCGTATGATCTTCTGGGGGTCTTGATTTTTCTGGGTCGCACCGTGGGTGGGTTGTTCTCTTCTTGCGAATGATTGTTTTTCCTTTTTTCCCCTTTTGGTGGTGTGTCTCTTCGTCTTTGGATGAGCAGAGGGCTTGTCCGTGATGTGATTCTGAGCTCCGAGATCGGTCTCGACAGGATTCATTTCGGAGGGCTCTGTTCATTACCCTGACGATCAGGTCCCATTCTTTTCCGATTGTTATTGAATTTTTTTATTTATTTTTAAGTTCGTGTGTGATTCTTGATGTATTTATGCCTTTTCACGCGCAAAGCTCGTTCCTTTAATCAAAAGAACGGAGGAGATTTGGGATCGTGCCGAATTTCCTTAGTAAGATCATCTTAACGTGTTCGGTGTTTTACTTTTCATTTGCTCTTTAGATGAGTATTGAGAAAGAGGATTGCAAAGTTGAAGACTTTAGCGCGCATAGGGATAGGCCTGCAAAAGTTGATTAATGGGTTTAGCGCACGAGGGCCGCCCAAAGATTGTGAAGCTGATGAGCGCGACTTTGTTGATCAGTCGGAACTGGTTATTTCATGTGTTTGTGGTGGAATGATAATTATGCTGAGCTAGTTTTCACCTCAAAAATGATTATGGAGGTCTTTGTGTGGATGTGCGACACAGAAAGATGGCAGATGATTATCAGAAGATGTCTTTTTGAGTTCAGGAGACAGTACTGAAGTCTATCTCCTTCGGTGTATTAGCTCGTCTGTTGAATGATTTTGTCTGTGTTAGTTTTCTAATTGTTTGAGTGGGCTGCTTATATGTTGGGAGAGATTTGGGGTTTAAAACTTTTTTGTTCATGCATGTTAAGGCGGTGTGCTCAGCTGCTGACGGATTTGAATCTCCACCTTGTCTGTTTTTTCTTGTTTTTAAAATTCATTGGTGTTCTTGCTCTGATCTTTACCTCATCTTAGAGTGGTTTCACTTTCTTGTTTGTCTGTGATATTTGGTGTTCGAATTGTACATTTGATATGAAGATCTTTAAATGCAAATTTAGGCTAGAAAGGTTATTGAGTGCGAAATTCTAACACATTCATGGAGACACGAACATGCATGTGTGCTTATAAAAGTATATGTATGTGTGTATACACGTGCGCACCGATGATTGTGTGCCCTGCTTTCCCTTTATAGAAGTTTCATTAATCTTTTTGCCCGGACTCTCACTTCTGAGCGGTGTATATCTTAAAAACGGATATGTTACTATGATTGAAATATGCCGGGAATGAATACTGATATTCAATGTTTCTCCATGACCCTTTCTTTGTTAATTTTTGCTTTAGAGAGGGAGTTGTAAAGGTTGGCATATCTTTTTCCCTTCTGACTGGATTTTCTTTTTTCTATTCCTGGTTCTTGTTAGGAAATTGGTAACGACATTTTTGACGCTAATCATTGATGATAAAAACACTTTATTAGAAGAATTTATGGCATTATGCAAATAGAGTATTTTGTCTTAAAACAGTCCGGCCAAGAATCGCAGCATTTGCTTCCGAATTGCAATGGTTCATGTATCTTTGCACTGGCTGCTTAAACAAAGTTTTAAGAGTCTTGGTAGACACTTCTTTGAGCATTAATTGTATTGTTGCGTTTTGGCCGGGCATTGGGCCTGGTTTTCTAAAAGTCGACCACAACTGGATTGAAGGTGTGGCATTGTGGGTTGTACGTGACATGTTTTTGGTCTGGTGTCTTGTGTATGGGTTGAGACCGAATGGATCAATGTGTTTTGGGAATGGTTGGTTCATACTCGGTGCTCTATGTAGATTACATTTCATGGGTTTCATCGTGCGTACTTGTGCATGTTGGCACATATGTTCCAGTTGGGTATATCAAACTTATGTAAGTTAACTGCAGGAGATTGAGAAAATGGAACACGATGAGACAGGATGCCAAGCGGCCCCTGAGGGTCCAATTCTATGCATCAACAACTGCGGCTTCTTTGGAAGTCCAGCTACCATGAACATGTGTTCCAAATGTCACAAGGACATGTTGCTGAAACAAGAGCAGGCGAAGCTCGCTGCATCATCCATTGCAAATGCCGAGAATGGATCATCAAACGCTATTGCAAATGAACCTGTTGCTGCTGTCTCAGTGGACACCCAGCTCAATACAGTGGAGCTCAAGACCATCTTCGAACAGCCAGCCTGTGATTCAGTGCCAGTGGTGACCGTTGAGAAGCCGAAAGAGGGCCCGACCCGTTGCAGCTCTTGCAAAAAGCGGGTTGGTTTGACGGGCTTTAGTTGCCGGTGTGGTAATATCTTCTGTGGCACCCACCGCTACTCTGACAAGCATGACTGCCCATTTGATTATCGCAGCGCTGCCCGTAATGCAATTGCAAAGGCCAACCCTGTTATCAAGGCGGAGAAGCTCGATAAAATATAAGACGTGCATAGCGAAGAAGAAGATGCAATGTGCTGAAAATCGATGCTTTATTTCGATTCCATGAGTGATGTTTCTTGGATCAGCCGCATTATGTATCAGGTGTCTGCTTGGTTTGTTATATTTGCGGAGGGATGATGATGGTGGCGGTATTAGGACATCTCCGCAGTAATGAGGAACTCTACGTTCCCAATCTTCTCTTGAGATGACTTGAATATGCCTTTAGCTCCCTGAGAATGACGTGGCTTGATGGACAATGTCGTGGTTGGCTCTGTAATCTGTCTCTGCTTTTAAGATGTTCCATTTTCTCTCTTTTGCTGCATGGTCGAAATGGTAATGCGCAATCTCTGGATCCCAAGGGAAGACATCCTTTGAATATCCGTCGGTATGATTGGCTTTGTGTATTGTGGCTATGCTTCTGAAGGCTTCTTTCTTGTGTGCAAAGCATCTTTGGTGTCTTGTGGTCGTCATTGCCTCTTGAGTTGCGGCAGCAGTTGAATCGCTTTGCTTTCGCTGAGCTCCTACTTAGTCGGAGCAGATTGGAATTATTGATGTGATGGCGAAATTGAGTTTGTTTGCATTTGAATCATAACTACTTAAGTCCATCCGTAGGTGTGCAACCCCATCACCATTGTCCTGTCGGCGTGCCAGAAGTTGGAAAGTATGTTCGCATGAAATAGCAAATGCAGTTGGCCTAAGGTTTACTCATGACATTGCTCGAACTTGTACCCTCTTTACCACTAGGCTATAACGCTCAACGGCATTGTAAACAAAGAACTTGCTAACAAGAAAACCGGTCCCGCTTGAAAGGTGATATCAAGGCATACTAGTAATTGAAGCATAGAGAGCTCACTTGGACTGCATGCGTGGCACATTTTTTGTTACTCTGTATCATTGCTTTTAATGAAGCAAATCCAATAGCAACCTCATCCTCAAAACTTTACGGAAGGAATCCGCGAATAGCGTGGAAAAGAAAGTGATTAGTACTTTCGGCTAAAAAACAGAGGCGGATGAACCATCTTAAAAAACCATAAGGATCATCAACAGAAGAGCTTCAGGGCAACAGAAACCGGCAAGGCACTTCAACTGCAGATGAAACACAAAATACAAACATAATCAGAGACCAAACCGGCAATATTTGCGAAGGGATTAACCTTTCAGAATCAACCGTTCTGAAGCCGAAACCCTAAAGTTCCCTGTTATTTCCTAACGTCTACACCAAAGAGGCCTATATGGTGCTGACAGCTACCAGTAGAAACCATTTCACAATCAGGAAAGCTAGAAAGTTATTCCTCTAGATTCAGACTCAAGGTACTTGCAGATCCTTTCCATGACTTCTCTACCTTTGACACTGTTTTGCAAGAACCTATCGGCACAACGTTGCTCCACCTTCTCGGCCATTGACGCGAGTGTTGATAGCGGCTTGATCCTAATGCTGGTCTCCTGCTTGCACACAGTCCACCCACTGGGATTATCTGGGTGGGGGTAGTACCGAATCCTTTCCTCCACCTCTATGAACTTCTGCAGACTGATGTTGCGAGTGGTCAGCTGCATCGACCGAGATTGACCATCAACGACTGTTGATTCAACACAATGGCATATGTCCTGACCCACAATCTTGCGGACAAACCAGGGCCCAGGAGCATGGATTGAGATGGCACGAGTGGTGTAGAGCTTCCCTGATTCAGTGTCTAGCTTGTGGTTCAAAGTGTCGACATCAAGAATGTGAGACAAAGTGCGCTTGTTCTCAGGGTCAGCAAACTTGCGCCAAGATGCAGATGTTACAATCTCCCAAGGGTGCTTGTACACATGCTCTTGTTCATAGGCTTTCACCATCTCTTCTTTTGTAGCTCTTCATGTAACAAAGAATATAAGTTAGTCAATTTAAAAGGAATAGCAAAACCATCTGCTGTCACCAGACGAAACACATCTCGACTCTCGAGATGTGCGATAATAAAGACATATGATACTGCTCCAGCTTTAGATCTGATCCTTAAGAACGGTATCGAGTCGACCTAACAGATAAAGCAACCAGCGCACACAAAAATTGAAGCAATGCAATTCTCACGTATGCACACAAGAATAACAGCATCATCTCCACAGAAATCTCCATTATCCCAAAATGCATTAGACCATTCCTGCCCGCTTCACAGGATACAGATTGCACCTGTCAAAATCTCATGCCTGATCGTACCGATGCAATGCAAGTATTCAGGATCCCCAAAAACCTGAAGATATTGGGCTTTTCCGAGGAAAACTAATAACCCTAAAGTCTCAGGTTTTTGGCGAAACCAGCCCATGCCAAGCAAATCACTGTAAAGCCTTCAATTTCAGCCGCTTGATATGAGAAAAGCACCGAAATTCCAACAGCTAAAAAACAACGTTAGAGTCACCAAAAGAGCAAGTTAACCATCTTTATACACAATTGATTTGGAAAAACCTACAATGGCGAAGATCGTACCATTCTAATCACACCGAAAGAATCCAATATTGGCGACAAAAACAGGGAGACAATCAACAAACCATCCTCTCAATATCCGACAAGCAGCTAAATTCGCCACCTAACCCTCCTAAACCAACGATTCCCAGCTCAAATTAAGACGAATCAAATCAAGAACGGGGGCCGAGATCAGCTTCCTCCCAATTTCATCATTTTGACCCACGAACTCGATTCACAGATGCGTCGCAAAGCATCAGCGCCCTCAAGAAGAGCAGACCCACGAGCTCGGAGGCCTAGAAGAACTCAAGAAAAGGGAAGGATCGAATGGAGACGCACCTGTCGAGCAGGAGGAGCGACGAGGAAGCGGAACCGAAGATGGAAGTGGATTTCTTAAAGAAGGGGAACGAAGAGGAGAAGGAGAGAAAATGTTCAGACGGTGGCAATATAATGGGCAACGAGCACACTACGGATCGCCCTTATTTTAGTCAAAGTTAATATTGTTATACAATTTTTTTTTCAAAATATATATCCCGAATATAAATTTATTAATTTATAGCTATTTCGCTTCAGTCTTTCCTATCGAAAAGAAAAAAAAATGGAAGATTTAGTTACGATTAGAAATACGCTTTTCTATCTTTATCCATGGATCCTTTACTGGCCAAACCTATTGATGGTCGATGTGAAATTTACGCTTTTGAATCTCGATTAATTAAATCTCTCCGCTCTAGGTATTATTTCGAGACGTTTTGTATTATTTCGAGACGTTTTGTACATGAGCCTCTTCAAACTAGACTTATTTCTATCGATCTGATGATCCCTGTCGATTCTCACGACTAATATTTCCTAATCGAATTGGGAGGATTTGTGAAGTTTTGCATATTTCACGAAAAATGAATTATTCGTGCTTCTAAAAAATAACTGTAGATATAATTTAAAATAATTAGTTAATTAAAAATATTAAGTATTTTCATGAGCAATAAAGATATTTTTTAAATTTTTTTTTACAATTTACACAAACAATCATTCTTTTAAATTTATTATTTATTATTTATTTTTGGAAAATTAATGGAATTTAAGTTTAATCGCAAAATGGAGTTTGTGGCCGAAAACTAATAAAGCGATGACAATTTGAAACATGCTATGTCACTTCAAGCCCTTACTTGAAATAATGTTCACTTGAGACTCTTATTTGAGAAAATGAGAGGATTTTGAGCCATTATTTGAAATTTTCCCTTGTATATACTATATGCCACTAATTTGTAGACAATCATAATCCATAAAACCCTAGCTCAAGTGGGTCAAAGTCTACCTAGGGGCCAGAAGATGGTGGTGGGTTGGAGAAAGTGAACTATGGGCTGACGTGAAGGACCGGCCCATGTTCATGGACACCTAGTCATTTCATTAGGTTTGGCCCATAAATACTAAATCCCATTAAAGTGATTAGGTGATGATTAGTGAAATGATGACGTGGCACGCTTATATTCATTTTATTTTTAAAATATTTTTTATTGAGTTTTTTTTGGGTATATTTTTTTTTTATCGAGTTGGAGGTGTTAAGTGCTTTCCGCTTTTTTTATTTTTTATTATTATTAGTTGGTGTTTTTTTTTTAATCACACATATGGAGATGGAGAATTGCGCTATGAGATTAAGAAAAATCCACGCGTGAAATAAGCCGATTTACCATTGGAACTTAACTTTCATATCATATTAGAAATTCTACTTTGAAAGTCGAGTTATCCAGTGGTCGAAATATTATTTACCAAGAAACTCGTGGGCTGGAGATGAGATACTTTCGCTAATATAATTTGCTGGTCACAGATCAAAGTATTTTTTGTATCGAATGTACGTAAAAAAAAAAATTGAAATAGATGTGTATAGTGTCTAGAAAAGAACTGTCATCCAATGTTAATAACTTATTTTCGTAAAGAGGAAAGGGTGAGAGAGAGTGACCAAAGTTGACAACTCTCGAAGCGATATGGTAGGAGTTCCACGATTTATGGTCGTAAGGCCGAGTCCGGCATTGAGAAAGATACTTCTCATATTTGTTCTCGTTGATTAAGTAAGCTTTAGTACCTCGTCAATCTAAGAGTTGCTTCGACTAGATTTACACCTAATTAAATCATTTAAATTCGAACTCTCGAGTATAACTTAGGTTTGACTCAAACCCTTTTGTCTCCCATTGTTGACGATCATATAATTTGATATATTAAAGGTCATGTGTTAACGAACACTCACGAGACATTTACTGTTCAGTTCTCATATCAATGGCAACATCCCTCGAAATTGAAATATCCTGGGCCTCGATTACCTTGCGCAATCCATGCGAATTAAAGAATTTTCCGGACTGCACTTTTCGGTCGCAATGCCATGAGATCCATGTTGTCTTCCACCAATGTGGTTAAGGTTTCTGGGATGGTGAAATGTGTTCCTCAACTGACGTGGAACCATAGCCAAAAATTGATAAAACGAAAGCTGCGCATGATCTTCGTCAACGTCGAGAACACCAAGATAATAAATGGCACGGTGCCGACAATTCTGTTCTGGAGTCCTCGTAAAATCTTTCATGGTAGATGAATCGGTACGTATTGCTTCAACCATCGAACTCGAACATCCATGAGTTTTGAAAGGTTATTACATTTAATGCATCTAATTGTTCCGTTAGTTGATCGTGCGAGAGGAACCGAACCTAACCGAACTGAATCGAACACGTGGATAACACAAAAATCCCTACCCTTTTTCTTCACGGGACATGTTAAAGCCGATGTGCTCGTTCATATGTATTCTCTACTATTGGTCAATGAAACCGGAGAATACCACCATTTATATAGATTACGAGATCCTCTTATAAAGGCCTTCGAATGAAGGCGGGCACACCCTTTTATTAGGGTGGGTTTGGTTCAACATTTCAAATGGGCTTTGGTGAAATGCAAATGTCTTTAGCCTAAAGGGCTTTGGGAAAATGCTAATTGCGTTTGGAAAAAACTGATTTCAAAACGGGCTTTGGATTAAATATTATTTTCTAAAAATAACTTTACAAATGAATTTTGGTAATTTTTACCATTGTGCTTTTTTGGAAAAAAAAAATTTCTTTTAGCATTCGGTCAAATGCTGAAAGCCCAATGCTGGTCCCTACTAGCATTGGGCTTTCAGCATTCCCAAGGCCAGCATTTGGCCAAATGCTGCCTAAAGCTGAACCAAATGGTTCAGCATTTTTCCCAGGACTTTGAGGGCTGAAAGCCCCTTGGGAATGCTGAACCAAACCCACCCTTAGTCTCTCTCCCAAATCTTGATAGATCACCCGGTGACATCTTTATTAGTCTTTTCATGGTTGGCATCTAATTAAAGTAAATGATCATTTATTCTAAAAGCTTTAAGGTCTGCAAAATATATAAATATAAATACACACGCGTCATGTTTCTTTTTTGGTCTAGGCTAAAAGAATGGTTAGGACTTACCCACGACATACAAAGAAGGACTTTTACAAAAAAAAAAAAACAGTTCCTAAAATGGGGTATAGCCAGCAACGGTTGACATTCCAGTCCACAATATGTCTTTGGACACTCACATTCGCGCTTCGATCTCCCAAGAAAAATCATATTTCTTCTGATCATAATGGATATACTATTTAAATATCAAACCACACTTTTATTTTACAATTTAAGTTTTTAAAATAATTAGCAGTTATCCCACAATCACACTAGCCATCAACCTACTCTCTCTCACTCTCTCTTGATCAACTGTTGGCAGTGTCTGACAGCAGTGACGATTTCGTTAGTTCGATAACCTCAGTCTTCTGCAATCAGCAAATGAAGAAGGAGGCAGGGAGATAGACTTAGATATGTTTCACACGACCAACCAATCATCAATGAGAGCTCACTATGTATTGCATGCTAGCATCAACTAAACTTTGCTAAAAAAAATTTATTGACCCAAAGGAAATGCGGTGAATCTAACTCAAGCCACATAGTTTTGATATATTAAACAAGAGCAAATGAATGCCACTATTTGTTCTAAATTACTTAGGCATATCCTGTCTCATGAGGGATTTGTACTGCCCATAAACGAAACTATAGTTCTTGCACATAATTTGGTCACCAATTTTTATTACGTAGGCGCCCAAAACTTTTCTTTATCATCAGAATCTATGGTAATGAGCCCTAATCTCCAAGCCCCTTATATGTCCAAACGTGAGGTTTAGGTTCTATTTGTTTAGCAAAAAATATGGTGTTTCTAGAAAATATTTTTCAAGTAGTCGTTTTCTAGTAAAATGACGATATTTTCTAGTGTTTGGCTGAAACCTAAAAACAAACTGAAAAATATTTTTTGTTGTTTGGTAAGAAAATTAATTTCCACCGTACACACCTTTTAATAATTTTTTATTTTTAAAAAGTCAACTTTATAATTATTTTTTCATCTTTTATTTTTATTTATTTTTTCTTTCTTCTTTGGCTAAGGCTAGTCACCGACCATTGAGGCTCGAGCTCGCTGACCTCAGGCGGCCTTGTGCCTTGCCAGGTGAGCTCGACCTCGCTGAATCTAGCAAGGGGGAGCCTCGCTTATGGCCGATCGCCGGCCAAAGGATAAAAAAGAATTAAAAAATTGAAAGCAAAAGAAATTCAAAAATAAAATGAAATAAAAGAAAAGAAAAATGATAAATGACTAAAAGAACATGAATTTAGTGGATAGAGGAATGATGAGGGAAAATGTTTTCCTCTTTTCCACTTTGTTTTTTCATGGGCAGAATTTTTTTTCTTAATTAGCCTATTTTTTGTGAATCAAATGCCGGAAAATCCAGAAAATATTTTCTAGATAATTATTTTACATGAAACAAACGGAGCCTTAGAAGGAGAACAAAGGAAGAAACTCGGAGCTTCAAATCAATATCTGATGTCAATGAAGCTCTCACCCTAGCAAAAAAAAAAAGCAAAAATTAAAAAAAAAGAAAAAGAAAAGAAAAACGAACTCTCATTTTTTTTTTCATTTTACTTTTACTTCTTTCCAAATTGGTCATCTTCTCGTGCTTAGCACACCCAAGATCGATTGACCCCGAAGGGAAAACTGTCAGCTAAATAAAATTCAATCTTAATCTTATATTAATCCTCAACACACGAAATTATTGTTATAGCCCCCTTCGTTTATATTAATGAATGACAAATTCTTCTCAGTTCTACAGATCCCGTTGAAAACTTTCTTGCATTCTCGCTAATCTCAAGCAAAATCATCCGCCTCATCACAAACTGTGCAAGCATTTTTCTGACTCCAAAAGCCAGCTCCGATCCGAGCTCAACGACTGCAGCTATGAAAAGAAGAACATGTTCATCGTATAAACAGCAAGAAATCCCAGAATACTTTCCTCGTCTTGGTCGGTCTTTATGGAACACCAGAATGCATTAACCTTCTTGACTTCAGTCTTTCTTGTTGCCTCATGAACTCAAAGAGACAAGAGAAGCAAAAAAAAAAAATCAAAATCAAAGAGACGAGAGAGAGAGAGAGAGAGAGAGTAAAAGAATGTTTAATGAATTGTTTGTGTCTCTCGGGCTACTATCTTTGTCTTCGCAACAAACCTAACCCTACGCCTAAACCCTAACCCTAACATCGGGTTTATGTGCAAGAAAACAAAGGGTTTTTTTTTTTTACCCCTTTAAAATATATTCAAATTCAAATAAAAATTCCTGGAGCTATAATGTGAAAATAATCCTTCAATTTCGAGGCGACACGAGCACTTTCCCGGCGTTTCCTCCCACCCCTTGGAAACTCTCAATTTTTGCATGGGTTCTCGTGAGCCTCTTTACCCAAAACTGCCCTCCCCACTCCATCTTATTTCTCGGACATGCCATCGTTCGTTTCAGACAGTTTTCTCATTTTCAGAATGGAGTGTTTTCATCTTACGTATTTGTTTGTTTTTTTTTTAAGGAGAAAAACAGCCATTGGTATTGACCAACGTAGGAGACAAAGTAGGTTTGGAAAACCACACACACGTATAGACATAAACGTATTGCGGATCCCAGTAGTGCACTGTTTTTCCGGGGTTCTGGAATTTATATCTCTTCTTTTCTCGAAATTATATCAGTCTGTGTTGTTGCAGAAAACATGGTGGTGGTGGTGGTAGAGTAGCCCTTTGCAGAGTTGAGAAAATTGGTGGCTTAGTTATAATAAAATAAGATTTTCCTTTTGTTAATAAATAGATTATTCCTTAAACTCTAAAGATGAAGTCTTTGATATCTAAACTTTCATATGATTTCAATACATCATGCTCATATTAATTGACTTTGAATCGTGAGTTTTCGGGTGTAATTTAAATGGCATGTATACTCATAGACACTCACGAGTTGCTAGCTTTTAGATTATCTGTATCGTTCGATGGAGTATCACGAGATAAGCTGCAGTACAAAGCTTAGCTTACACTAAGATAACAAAGGACGATTAGATATTGGTAATTATTGTTTGGTTTGGTAATTGAAATATCTATTTCTCCATTTGGCTTGACAGAGGAGTAGCGAGACTAAAGTACATGAAATGGTTGATATAGTTGTCTCTCTAGTCTCACTCTCACTCGCATCACTAGTTACCATAGATCCGCTGCCAGCGAATATGTCACCACTGATCGAATGGAGGTTGGCTAAACGTATGACAGGTCATCACCGGGGTTATCGGTATTCGTTTCATTGACCGTCGATGAAGAGAGAGAGAGTGGGGGGATAGGTGAGTGTATCTTGGAAGTATGCTCTTTTGCTAATTAACTCGCGATTTGGGATGATTACATGTGTCATTTGTGTTATAATTTTTGGACTGTAATAACCATATTGAACATACTTCAACTTTATGTCAGTCGCTTTGTTATAAGCAGATTTTCCGGCTCGCAGCAGCATTCACATTCGAGCCCTAGAATGACTTTTTAGTCATGAAAGATGCCGTCCTACTTCCCAAGCAGATTCGTGCATGATGCCACTTTTGAACGCCCATCCATCAACCAGTACCAGCGAAAGGGCACGTCCTTTGGTGAAAAAAGAAGAAGAAAGCCAAAAAAAAAAAAAAAACCAAAAATTAACTCTCTCTCCTTTTTTGTTTGTTTGCGGGTCATCATGTGGTCAAACCTAGCTCCCCCTTTAATTACTGTTTCCAAATGTTGAAAAGAAGCACGCAACCGGAGAAATCGGCTCAGCCTGTCACCCCCCCGCTCACTTTCCACAGGAAGAGTCCAAAAAAGGGGGCGAGGGTTCTCAAGAAAAAAAAGGTGGGGGGTCGAAGGTCCTGACACGTGCCAGTCACATTCCTGCGAATTTGGCCGCAAAACCTGAACCGGCGTGACGAGAAGGGGTTTTTCTTTTCTTTCTCGGGGTTGGTCCAAATTTAATGAGCCCGTTCGGCCACCCTTTTTCCGCTTCAGAAAAATGGCCGGTGGCGAATCCCCACCAACACGTCATCTTCCCCTCTTCATTTCCCATCTTCCCCTCCACAGTTCTCAAGAGAGTTATAGAGAGAGAGACAGAGAGAGAGAGAGAGTCTGAGATTCTTGTTTCTTTGGCCACAGACTCCAATGGCAAGTTTTGCTTTATATTCAAGTCTTTCTCATCTGTACTTCTTCTGCGATCATCTTCGCTCATGACGTGTCCAGTTTTAGATTTGCTTTGCTTAGGTTATTCATTGACAGAAAAAAAATGGGTTTCTCTTCTGATATTTCTCGTTTCCTGCCGTTCTTCTAGGGTTAGGAGAATACGTGAAGCCCTAAAATTGCTTTCTTTCTTCTTCTTTAAGGGCGTGAAGTGAAGAGGAGCGAGAGGCGTGGGTCCTGCCTCCCACTCTTTCTGGTCAACATATTCTTTGTTTATAGAAGTATTCTGGTGACAAGAATTTTTGGCGGGAAGTGCGGGATCATCGACGGATATAAGGCAGGTAACTCTGTTTCTTTTTGTTTTAAGGAAAACAAGTTGTGTCGTCTTTTGTTGTATTGTTTTCGGATTCTCTGTTCGGCTGTTTTGCTTTTAATTCCAAAGGGCAGACACGCACGAGGAGACACGGTCAGAGATTTTCTCTTTTTTTTTTTTTTAAGGTCCAGTTCTAGTTCTAACCACAGATTCGCTAACATATAAAGAAACTTTGCATGTAGTTCCATTCAAAAGATGGCTCTTTGAAACCTTTTCATGATTCCATTTCTGCACTCTCTCTCTCTCTCTTTCTCTCTCTCTTCACATCTTGCATGTGTATGCGTAGGTGTGTATAAGTATATATATCACATGGATAAATGGGCAACTATAGTATATCCATGTATTTCAAAAGTAGAATGCACCCAATCTCACCATAAAACATCATGGTACTGAGTGTAGGTGAAGGAACAACGTACGTCCACGTGTGTAGGAAATGGAATTGGCAATTTTTACGACTGTTGTGTCCTAGTTGCAACACTCACAACCTTAGTGTTTTGACATTGATGCGGTCATTTTTGTAATAGATTTTGTTAGAGGAAACTATCATATTAATAGGTCAAATGTATTTCGACATGTTCGACTCACTAATATAGTATGAGCGACATAATATAGAGAAGTCCATAATAACTATATGCTCAAAATCTCTTTGCTATATGTAGGCATTCGGTTTTCACCTTATGACTATAGTAAGGATATAGGTTTGCTCCTTTAAAGCGCCATTATATAAGGTCGCGGTCGAGGTGCGTGGTGTGCAGTCATGTATTCAAAGACAACATTGTTAGGTGCTTTGATCCTCACGACTGGCTCCGTCCATGATTAAGCTAGATCTGGTTTTCCCGTTGGCTTTTCCAGCGAGCCGCATTTGCATCGGTCGAGGACGATGGAGACTCATTTGAGCCACCACCAAATCTATCTCTGCCACAGTCGCGGTTCCGTCACTGCTGCTTTTTGTTGCCATCTACAACTTTTCCCTTGTGTAGTTTCAACATGCACAGACACATATAGCTCCTTTGATTTTTACATTGTAGGCACATTATTATTATTATTATTTTTCATTTATAGAAACTAGTAGATCTATGCCATGTATTTGTGAACTCGTTTTGAAGTACAATGAATTATTCTGAACTCAAATACACAATTAGATGAAGCTTGTATGTATAGCGTTTGACATGGCTAGTACTAGCTTTGTAGGTCATGCGTGGTTAGTTTGGTCCATTTTCAATTTTGGGGGGGGAGGGGGGGGTTCGTAGTTAAATTACTAAAAAAATTGGTCCAAACTTAATTACTCAAAGGTACAAAAAAGACACCATTAGCTGTGCTAGCTTGCTTCTAGCGTGTTATGAAGACATGCACTGGACCGAACATATTAAATTCAATAAACTAAGCTTTTGCACATTTTGACCGGTGCGAATACCAATTAAGTGGTCAACAGATTTCTACTTGGGAAACCCAACAAAATCCTCCAATTTCTCTTTGATATTTTACTTGGAGGGAAGGGGGGGTCCGAATATTTTACCGAACGTGAGCTTGGTGGTACTTGTTGAACAGAAGTAAATTTACTCATCTCCCCTCCTCGGGTCCTTTTTTTTTTTTTCAATTTGATATGTCGGGTTCACGAAGCCAATAAGATAATGCATGTCCGTACACACACATCTTTAACACATGCATGACTCGGGGATCAACAAATCTTGGCTTGCTCGTGGTGGATGGTCCATGATCGTCACCCCTGAACTTTAATATATATTTCAGAGAGAGATTAGAGAAGGAGAAGGACATTATTTCATAAGATAATAATGATGATACTAAACTAAATATATGATCTCATGTCTTCGTGATTCATGAAGTTGCATGTGGCTATTAAAAAGCAGTGTTATGTACATGTAACCCGTGCCCGCTTATAACTATGACTGATGCGTGGTTTAACGTAAGTTTTTCTTCTTGGTACAATAGTATTTGTGAATATTTTTGGGCATTTTGCTCAATATTTAAGGAGGGGGGAAGAGAGATGATTTGGCGAGGGTGGGAATGCTGGGCTTTGGGGAGTCATTAGTTGAAGAGAACGAGGACGAGAGTTCCGATGAATCAAGTGGGTGTTGAATGGAGAGAGAGAGAGAGAGAGAGAGAGAGAGAGAGAGAGAGAGAGAGAGAGAGAGGGGGGGGGGGGGGATGGTCATAGTGAACTTAGGGTTATAATCTTTAAGTTGTTTCCAGTTGGAATTTGAGGGTTTGTCTCTCGCCCACACAAATAATTACTGAAAGATCTTTTATCTCAGTCCCTCAATCGGGCACTCGTGGCTTTGTATTTTTGGAGGAGCAAACAGTATAATAGGTTTTCTTTACTTAAAGTAATTGCTTGGTTTTGAAGTTCTGGACCAAAAGGGTTGTGCTAGCATGCACTTGGTGTACAATGTACATTCAAATAATAAATGTTAATATAGATGTGTGTGTGTGTGTGTGTGTGTGATATGTGAGATTAATAGTGGATATCACATGATGGTTCACTTAACTTAAAGACTTTTATGTGCCATTTGGTGTACTCTTCTTTATTTTTAGTCCTACGACGGTGGATAAGGAACACCCAGTTGAAAGTTCAGCTGCCATTTTCAGTCAGTGCTTAGCAGGTAGAGAGAGAGAGAGAGAGAGAGCATTTAAATACCTGTTGTATTCATTCATGGTTTTTCCTTTTTCAGCCTCTCCTCTCCTCAGTCCTCACTTCTGTCATGTTTTTCTCAGAAATCCTACTTCAATAAAGCTCAAAATCTTCTTCTGCTCCTCCTGAGAGAGAGAGAGAGAGAGAGAGAGAGAGAGAGAGAGAGAGTGAGTGAGTTTTTCCATCATCAGGCAAAAGGTGCAACCCTAGCTATCATTCCTCAGGTGAACATGTCATATCTCAGCCCAGTTCATTTCTTGAGTGCTCTTTAGCGTTCTGGATTGGCTTGTATTCCTCCAGATTATTCCTGACAAGAAGATCTGATTCTCTCCCTCTCTATCTCTGCGACTATCTTTTATCCTTGCTTATGTGCAGGGAAGTTTTGGTCTCTGGTATTTTGCTCAAATAAGTGCAGTTGCGACAAACTACTACTGATTACTGAAGAAGAAGAAGAAGAAGAAGAAGAAGAAGAAGAAGAAGAAGAAGAAGATTTTTATGGGCTCAATGAATTCAAACAACTGGCTATCATTCCCCCTCTCTCCATCATCTCACTCCTCCTTACAAGCAGCAAATCTTCACTCCACTCAGCCTCATCAGTTTTCTCTAGGGCTAGTCAATGAAAATATGGACAACCCTTTTCACAACCACGGTAGAATTAATTAATTGAGGAACCCACCAGAAATTGTAGTTGCTTTGCTGTATGTGTTGGTGATTTATCTTGTGTGTGTGGTTTTCATCAGAGTGGAATATGATCAATGCTCACGGGGCGAGTGGGGAGGTACCAAAGGTCGCCGACTTCTTGGGGGTGGGCAAGTTGGAGAACCAGTCGGATCTGACTGCCTTCAACGGGATGAACCAAGCCAGCGACTCCGATTACTTGTTCCAGAGCAACAGCCTTGTCCCGGTCCAACAGAGCGCGGCCGTGGCCGCGGCGACCTCAAGCAACTACGAGCTCCAAGAGAATGTAGGCAACCTGCAGTCGCTGACTCTTTCCATGGGCAGCGGGAGCAAGGGCTCGGCTTCTGAAATTAGCGGGGACAACACTAGCAACAACACTGTAGAGAATGCGCCGAGAAGGACCTTGGACACATTCGGACAAAGAACTTCGATCTACCGGGGCGTTACAAGGTTTTCAAGCCTCGCCAAAATCCTCATCATCTTTGCAATTTCCTTCTTGTTTGATGTTATTATGATGAACGTCACAAAATTGAATGACATATGGTTGCAATGTGTTCTCTTTTTTTTTTTCCTTCATTTGACTTGATTGGGTTTGTTTTGGAGAAAATCCCCTCAGGCATAGATGGACAGGGAGGTATGAGGCTCATCTTTGGGATAATAGTTGCAGAAGGGAAGGCCAGTCAAGGAAAGGTCGCCAAGGTTGTATGTAGATTTTTCTTTTATAAGTCAGTCGTCTTTTTTGAGTTTACTTCTTTTTCACTTTGATACTGAGTGGTGGTACTGACAAGACATTTTTTTGGTTGGTCTTGTTCTTGGTGGTTCCAATAATCTTCTGTTCCAGTCTATCTAGGAGGTTATGACAAAGAAGAGAAAGCAGCTAGGGCATACGATCTTGCTGCGCTCAAGTACTGGGGAACATCCACCACTACTAATTTTCCTGTTAGTTTCTTCTTTGCTCTTTTGATGTTATATTAAAAAGTAATCGCACGAAATCAAGGCTTGAATTAGTGAATAAACGTCGTTTAAATGCAAGCGGGACTCGAAATTTTTCGCATTTTCTTGGTCTGCAGATAAGTAACTATGAGAAGGAACTGGAGGAGATGAAGCTCATGACCAGGCAAGAATTCGTGGCATCCATTAGAAGGTCAGATAACATGTTCAAACTCGAAGATCTTCATTTCAATCTCGACACCGTCTATATTTTCTTCGCTATCAAGCAAAGCTTATGAAGTTTAATAGTTTGGTGTTGTGTCGCTCTTCTTGACAGGAAGAGCAGTGGCTTCTCTAGAGGGGCTTCAATGTATCGTGGAGTTACAAGGTACGCTTCTTCTTCTTCTTCTTCTGCTGCTGCTGCTGCTGCTGCTCCTCCTCCTCCTGCTCATGGATTTGAATGAAGTTTAAACAGGCATCACCAGCATGGACGTTGGCAAGCAAGGATTGGGAGGGTTGCAGGAAACAAAGATCTTTACTTGGGAACTTTCAGTGAGTCATTGAATATAAGATCTTTGGCAAATTTTCCCGTTTTCTTTTGAAAAAAAATAAGATTCTGAAGATGCATCATGGGTCAGCCTTATGTTTATTAAACATAAATTTGTGGAACATTCATAACTCAGAAACTGCTCATACGTAATATTTAACTGGAAAAGTTAGATCCTTGCTGAGAAAGTTTCCAAGGATCTATCATTTATATTTGGAACATTCCATGCACGACCATACACTCAGTCGGTCAGTATCTATCAAAGCCAAGACACATTTAATTGAAGCACGTGCACCTTTCTACTTTAGGGTTACCGAATACTACCATTAACACAATGCATTGACCCTTCTTTTGGCTATTTTAGGCACCGAGGAGGAAGCGGCCGAGGCCTATGACATTGCGGCGATAAAGTTCCGGGGCCTCAATGCCGTGACCAACTTCGACATGAACCGCTACGACGTGAAGGCGATCCTCGAGAGCAACACGCTGCCCATCGGCGGGGGAGCCGCCAAGAGGCTCAAGGAGGCCCAAGCCCTAGAGTCTTCGAGGAAGCGCGAGGAGATGATCGCCCTCACCTCGAGCTTCCAGTACGGGCCGGGCTCGAGCTCGAGCCGCCTACAGTCTTACCCTCTATTGCAGCCGTCTTTCGATCACCACCACCAGCCTCAGCCGCTGCTGACCCTCCAGAACCCCGAGATCTCGCACTACTCGCAGCAAACAGACCCTTCTTTCCACCATAACTACATCCAGACGCAATTGCAGCTTCATCAGCAGTACCAGAACCACCCTTACTACAATAGCACCAATTATCTGCAGACCAACCCTGCGCTGTTGCACGGGCTGATGAGCGTCGGGTCTTCGACAGCGGTCATCGGGGATAACACTAACAACAATGGGAGCTCGAGCGGGAGCTACAGCGGAGGGTACTTGGGAATGGGCTCGAGCAGCGGCGGAGGAGGGAACGGGGTGGGGTCGGAGGAGCTCGCGATGGTTAAGGTTGACTACGACATGCCTAACACCGGCTACGGAAGCTGGTCGGCGGACTCGGTGCCAGGTTCGAACCCAGGTGTTTTTACGATGTGGAATGACTGATGATGGTTGCTAGAAAGGAGGAAAGACCACGGCGTGCATGGAAGATTTTATATATAGCTTTTGAGTGCTTCTTTTACTAACAAGTGCACCAAGGAAAACAACCTTTTCTTAATTTCTTCAATCTTCTTCTTTTTTCGTTAGTTTTTATTATCGGAATAGAATGTACTAGATTCTTGGATGAATCGCTAATCAAGTCAATCGCATTGTCGAAAATTATGTTCAGTCATGCGTTTGATGCGTCGTCATTGCAATGTGATTGACTTGATTTTATCAGCGATGACGGTCGTTCGTGTCCGAACGAAAATTTTGTTGCCTCGAATCTACTGAGAAATATCCAATTATCAAAGACTTTAGATGATTGTAGTTTTTAATTTTAGTCTGTTCTAATCTATACACAAAAATACTCTAATGTATCCTCACTAAATGAGGTGTATTTATTATGTTATCTTCATTTATACTATTAAATGAGGCCTATCAATGGACTTTTTTCTAATCCGTAAATATAAGTAGTGCAATTTTAATGCTCTTCGATATCAGACATTTTTCTGTGTATACCTTTTATCGAAAGCGTATTATTGTAAAAAAACCTACTAAACTACAACGGTAAAAGGACAACAATAAAACAGACAAGCCGTACACATTGCGTAAGGTCCTAATATTACAATTTATTCATTGATAATTTAATTCGATAAAAGCCGGTAAACAGATTGGTTTAAGGAAGATCACATACTACAGCAATTTCAAAAAAACCATCAACTTTAAGTCCAGTCTCAAATTTGACTCGAATTTCGAAAATTTTTTTCATATTAGAAAAAATCCCAAACTTTAATCTAGCCCAAATCTATCTGAACTTTTTTTTATAAGGAAAGGACCCCTAACTTTAGGTAGTCCCAAATTTATCCTCGACTTTTTTTTTTTGGTCTCAGAAAAAATACTCAACTTAAGATTCATACCAAATCTACCCCAAATTTTTTTTCTAAATAAATAACAAAGTGTCAATCTATTCTCATATTTAAGCCATGCTCTAGTCTCAACTTGATGTGGTATTTAAGTCGATATAAAATCCATGTCATAAAGTAAGTAGGGAGATAAGTAAGAACCGACATAGAATTTCATGTGCGTAACTAATACACCCAAATAAAAGTTATTGAAATTCTCTGAAATGAAACCATTATATGATTATGAAAATTGGAAGGAATAATGGTGATCTTTGGACAGATAGCGAATGGGGGCAGATTTGAATTAGAGTAAAAGTTAGTGCTTTTTTCTTAGACAAAAAAAAAAGTTAGGTATAAATTTGGGATGAACCTAAAATTTAAGTTTTTTCTAGAATAAAGAAAAGTCGATGGGCAGATTGAAAATAGACTTAAAATTTGGATTTTTCTAAGACAAAAAAAAAATTCAGGGTAGACCTTAGAACTAAACCTAAAGTGGATAAATTTGGGATTGGGACCTAAAAATTAAGTTTTTTTTAGAATAAAAAAAACGTTTGAGGCAGATTTGGAAACTTGACTTAAAATTTTGGATATTTTTCGAGACAAAAAAAAATTTGGGGGTAGATATAGAAACTAAACTTTAAAGTTGGGAGTTTCTTAGGGAATTAGGCCATAATACTACCAATCTAAGAACTTAATAAAAAAAAATTCTCCATCTAAATGAAAAGAAAAGGAATAATTGGGGGCAATTATGCCAATCCAATTAAGTTGTTAACGAGTGCTAAAAAAAATAGTAAGAAAACATATAATATATCAATCGAACAAAACAAGATAAAGACGGCATATTGAAAATGAAACATTTTTTTTTTGTCTAATTATGTGTTTAACGACCTCTCTGGAGGGCATGCTAACAAAATTGTGGTAACTTTATCATCAGACCACTCATTGACGAATATTTTTGGGAATAGTTAATATAAGCAATCTAGCAAGCGTGCATGAGGCCAGTGGAAAGCAGGATAAAAAAGCCAAATATGAAAAGGAGGTTGGTAGCATTTATACCGATTATTCAGGCACAAGTTATCCTTTTTCTTCATTTAGGTGCAGATTTTTTTTATTAAAGGCTCCGTTTCTTCACGGAAAATGGATAGTGGGACCCGTCTTTTGTCAAATTAAATTTCCAAGAAAGGAACTATAATTTTCCGGCAAGTGCACGAGACCAATAAAGCTGGTAAAAAAGCCAAATTTGCAAAATAAGGTTGGTTAGCAGGGTAACATGAAATGGATTGGTAGAATGATTTGTAAGGCAAACCATGTCATAGAAGTTAACGTGCAATTACCCCGGTTGGCTTTTTTGAAACAGGAAAATTTTAAGTGGTCTAGAGTCTATCCACTTAAAATTATACCAATTATGTTGACGATTAAATAATTGAACATTAGATAAAAAGCCAAACTGAATTGACGGAAAAAAAAAAGTTAAATTGAATTGACATAATTGCAATAATTTACGGTGTTTTTAAGAAATTTTCCCATGAGGATGTCACTATTCCGACCGGCGAACCAAGATGAGGGTATCTAGACCAAAAAAAGGATAAGGACTAATTTTTATTTTGTACTTTTAATCGAGGTGTGCAATGTCGTCCTGAATGTAAGGTGACATAACTTTATATAGGTAATATGGTCTCTAAAATTTTAATGGTCCTTTAAACTTGAAGTGGTAATTTTATATTGGGTCCAAATTCGAGAATCATTTATGTTATTTGTAAGAAGAAATTATCTTAGAGTCTAAGCCGAAAAAAGATAAATCAGTGGAAGGAGGACAAAACGAAATTTTTGTGCGTAGCTTTATTGCCCTCAAAAAAAAATAACTTAAAGTCAATTGTAGCCCTTATTAGAAAATAAAAACCCTAGATGGCCCTTTCTGTTCCGCTTTCGGAAAAGAGCCACCATTCGCTTTCAGTGCTCGGGGAGGATATTCTCTACAGTTACCTCGCTCGCCCTAATCGCTCCCGTTTGCTCAAGCTCACCGACCAGTCGATCTTGAT
>JAGVVM010004184.1:0-24170 GCA_019149425.1 Psidium friedrichsthalianum
AAATTCATATCGATTTTATTTAACTCAAACGTGAGTAAACACTTTTTACATGAGGTGTTAACCCTAATCCTACTAGGACTCTAAACAGTAATCCCAAAATTATAAAATCACCACTGATAGCAATTAAAACCCAAAAATAATAAAATTAAAATTAAAAATTTCAACTAAAACCCCGAATCATCAAAAGTCATTATCAGTCACGGCCAAAGCCTTGTCTATTGATTAGGAGGCCGTTTTGCTTCAACCGATCGAATTTGAGTTCCAAAATCGTCAACTTCCGAGTCCAACAATCCTAGATGAATCATTACTTCGACTTCTATTGGGATTTTCATCTGTCCAATCGGTCCAAAAATGCATGTTAATGTTCTCCACATCAAAATCATTTTCTAGAAAAAGAATTTCAGGAAAGCATTTTCAGTGAAATAACTCAAATAGGTCTTTCACTAACACTAGGAACAAGAACTTGAAAAGAGAAATGGGATATCTTCTTAAAAAAATAACTACAAGATGCTTTATATCATCTAAAACACAGATTCGTTTCAATTAATCCCTACTTAAAGGATGCCATGGATGCGAGAATGCTTTCTTAAAGCACCAACGTCAATAAAGGTTTTTCCGCATCTGACTCTGGCTCGGACAACTTTGCTCCTTTTTCTTCTCCTTCAAGCCCTTCAATGGGCAGAAGGACACTTTTAGTGCCATAACTTGTGTACGGGGATTATTTTGGTACCAAAAGTTTCAAACAGATCACGTTAGTACCAAGTCGGACGAAAAGGGATCACTTTGGTGCTTTCGGCGAGAATTTCCGGCCAAAAATAATATGTGGCTTTTTTAATAAAAATTAATTGATGACCTATAAATTATTTAAGGAAGCTCATCCACGTGGAGCTTATAAGACGACGTTGTTTCATCCGACGTGGCACCGCAGTGAGAAATGACATCGTTTGCTCTAGTAAGATGACGAAGAGAAGCCTAACGATGTCGTATTCTCCAATACGTCTTCTCCATCACAAAACAGAAGCCTTCATATTCTCCATCGGTGGCTTCACAGTCCCATTGTTGTCGCATATTGGCCGTTATCGCTCGCTACCATGTAGTCACATGCCATCGCTCACCATCACACTCCATCGGTGACTCTGATAGGTATGTGGCTTCTCCAATTTGTTGCAAAATTAATTGAAAAAGCAAAATTAGGGCTCCAATTGAATAGAAAAAAGAGGGTTTTTTCAGAAGTAGAGTGAAATTAGGGCTCAATAGGGCTTTCTCCATCTCGATGGTAGACTAAGAGGGGATCATAGCGCTGTGGGCACATTGTGTAGTGCTGGAGAGGTTCGATGGGAACTCCATGTGAAAAAAATAGGGTTCGGTGGTACACCCAACTTGTTGCATAGAAAAGATAGGGCTCAATGTGGAGATTGAGATAACATTTTTTGGCGTTTATCATAAATTATTGGGGTTTTTCGTAGTATAGGGACCTGCACGTCAAAAGATGTGAGTGTTTCTTGCATTTGGTATTGAGTATTTCTTGCATTTAGTGTCTATTGCATGTAAAAAAAAGGGTTTGGTAGGAACCTCGACAATGCATTTGTGACAATTTATTAGCCTTTATTACTTGGTGGGGACCTCCATGTTACAATTTTTTGGCTTTATTTTTTTCATCTTCTTTGTTGTTTGTTGGTCAACAAAAGTTGCGTTATGGTCCCATCACATAATAACATTTTTCTTCCTTGATTGTAGTGTCGGCATAAGGGACAAGTAACATCTTGTACCCATTATTGTACGATATGGTGGAGATTTTGTTATTGGCATGGATGAGTTGAAATATGAAGGGGCTTGAAAGTATCCTCTTTACCGATGTAAGTAAGAACATCCTATATTTAATTCGTGGGGGAGATAGTCTATTATTTTATATGCAAATTAAGTAAATTACATTATTGTGTTCCTGAGAAGGACTTGCGTGACTAGTTGCGATTCTTCGAGAATGATAATGGTCTTAGGGATATTATTTACTATTATCTTCATGGTGAGGAAGCGACCTTGTATGTTAAGCATGATGATTGTAATGAAGGTGCAGATGAAGATGATGATGATGTGAAGATGATGGGGGCACTCAAACAGGAGAAGTAGGAGAAGAATCTATTTTAGACGTAGGGGAATTGGAGAAGCAAGAGCGGCCACAAATAATGTTGAGCAAATTCAGTAGAAGGAGAGATATTTCAAAGTATCTGGTGAAGACATAGACGATTAATGATTGATTAGATTAGCCTGGGAATTTACGAAAGGCAGTGAATCAGAAAATGAAGCTTTAGCGATAGCTAATGATGCAAGTGACGACGATAATGATAAAGATCTTACGAGTTCAAGGCAAAAGTAAAGGGAGTTTGTGAGAAACAAATTTACAGTGGGTTTTGGAGAGTTGCATTAGTCTCAACCAAGAAATAGGGATATAGGAGGTGCTATTACAGTGAACATGAAGAAAGTGGCCGTGACAACAAGAGTGCTAGTTCCGGGAGTGAACTTCAAGGTGATAAAGTACTTGTTCGTAGAAGAAGGAAACGTAGAATATCCTTTCTATATGCTGCTATTGCATCTCTAATTTTGTCTGTTAGAATGAGATTTGAAAATGCCAAATAGTTAAAAGAACATACTATTAAGAGCTCAATTTCTGAACAAAGGTGTGTGGAATTTTATAGACACACTAAGATGTTCTCAGAGCTAAGTTTTCACAGCGGAATGACTCACTGAATAAGAGAACTGGATTATTTGAGATTAGGTCATTACTGGAAAAGCATACTTATCCGATTATTTTTGACAATAAAAGAGTAACAAGTACATGGTTATCAAAGCATTTATTCGACACTATTAAAGCGATGCCCGAGATTAAGAGTCCTCAGTTGAAGCTATTGGTAAAGGAGCAGTTAGGAGTTAATGTGTCAAGAAATCAATGCAGAGAGCTAAATAAAAAGTGATGAAGGCATTGATGGATCAGTATAAGGAAGAATATGCACAGGTTTGGGATTATGCTTACAAATGTATGGTTCAAAAACTCACCCAGTAGAGTTTACGAAAAGGTTGTAGAGAGGCCGCTGCCTAACTCTGGGACTAAGTTTGATAGATTTTATGTTTGCTTTAACGCATACATTGCTTTTGCTAATAATCTTTTTTTTAATTGCAAGGACTTATATCGGCATTAGTTGAGTTAATGCCATATGCTGAACATAGGATATGTGCAAGGTACATCTATGCAAACTGGACAAAGATCTATAAAGGAGACAGGCAATGGAGGCAATTTTGGCAGATAGCAAAGAGTGCCGGCATCGCTAAATTTAGAATAGCCAAAAAGGGATTGTTAGACTTGACAAAGGAGGGTTTTGAGGCACCATTTCAAACTGACTCTAAGCATTGGTGTAGGGCATTCTTTAGCAAAGAATTCAAGTGCGATATTGTTGACAACAATCTCAGTGAAGCATTCAATGGTAGAATACTTGAAGCCAGGTGCAAACCGATTATTGCATGCTTAAAGACATACGAATCATGGTTATGAGAAGACTACAGACATAAAAAGATGAGGCTACAAGTGGACTAGACAATGTGGTCCTAGGATTGCGAAAACATTGGATGACAACCTGGCTACTATTGTGTTCAATCATCCAACATGGAATGGAGATGATGATTTTGAGATCATGAACAATAGCAATACGTACATCGTCCACTTAGACAAGAGAAAGTGTTCATGCCGAGCTTGGCAATTAAATGGAATTCCTTGTGCACATGCCATTTGTGCAATCCAGTTGAAGTAGCAGAACCTAGAGGATAACCCACATGAATATTACAAGAAAAGCACGTACCTTGATTCTTACAAACTCATGATGTAGCCTCTCAATCGAGCAAGTTGGAGCCCCTGTACCTTTGCCACTGAAGAGGATAATACGAAGGCCAAAAGGAAAATGAAGAATAGACGCGGGGGAGGTTTCAACTAAGAGGATGACTAGAGTCGGTGCAAAGATTAAGTGCTCCTATTGCCATGTGGAAGCGCACAATAAAAAAGTTCTCAATTGAAGAAGCAATATCGACAACAACCCACTGATGGACCAAGTATAGGGGCAACTGCAGCTAAGGGGCAAATTGATGGGCCAGCTATAGAGCCAATAGTTGGACCTATTATTTCGCCAATAGTTGGGCTTACTGTTGGGGCAAGTGATGGACTTATTGGAGCAGCATCTACAGGGCCAACTACTGCATTGACAGTTAAACAGACGAAAAGGAAAAAAATATCCAATAAGTTGTACAATTACTTATGTTAGTTTTTTTTTTATGGACTTCACTTTGACTTTGTGCTTTTTTATGTCTTAGGTTAGAAGAAGAGAGACTACTCGGGTTGTTAAAAGCGAGGCACCGTAACGGATGGGTGGGGCTCTCGAAAAAAGGATGAGGCAATGCGGTTATGGCATCTATATAGACAAATGTCCTGGAATGCTATTTTGAATGTAAGTTTTGTAGGGCTTGTATATTTCAATTATTGCATTTCATATTGCTGATCATGTGATTCTTGTTGTAGCCTGGGCTGAGTACTAAGATTCTTATAGCTAAACGCGGCCTAACCAAGAGTCTAATGCTGTGCTAAGGAGAGTGCTCCAAAGAATAAAAGGCTACTACAACTCCAAACAGCCACTAATTACCAGAGCTCGTGCAAAGAAGGTGCATTAGTTGAAGTACCTACACCAGTTGAAGAACCTGCACGTGATGATGATGAAACACGTGCAAGCCTAGCTGAAGAACCTGGCCAATGGATTAGAAAGAGTGCAAGGATCACGAATCAAGTGAAAAAGTCATTGAAAGGAAAAAAATTTGGGGGTCATGGAAATTGACTAAGTTTGATGTTGTTATGTATTTTTTTGATGCTTTTTGACACGTTTGATAGGAGGTGAATGACGGTGGATGCTATTTGATTGATGTTCTTGTTTGTAAAGGATCAGTTGAATGTCAATAGCAATGAAATTTTTATATGTAGATTACTTTTTTGTTGTTGTGTTGTTTTTGATTGATGTGAGATTACTGGTGTTATATCGCTGGTTGACGTTGCTGAAATGTTGGAGCTTTGTCTGTGCATGTTGGGTTATTCTTGCTATAAGTAGCTGTTGGTACATTGTAGCTTCAACAGTGCACTAACACTTACTGGTGCAAGCAGAAGTAGCTACAGCTGGTGCAAGGTAGTGCACCAGCTGGAGAAGCAGTGCAGTAGCTGCAAGCTGTTGGTAAGTAGTGCAGCTTGCAAGTTGCTAGTACCAGCTGCTACTGCAGCTCGTGTAAGCTGGTGCACAGTAGCTGCTGCAACAATAGGTGAAATCTCCTAGCACCAACAACTGCAACTAGGCTGAACTTGTCACGCCCCGAACCTCCACGAGCGCGCGACATTCGCGCAACGAACGGTCGATACTTGCGACATCCCAGGACTGTCGCCGACCTTGAAACCTTAATATCCGAATTTTGCGCTAGCGGTAGCGATACCTTACCCCTGACAACAAATGAGCAAGGACTACCAACCATAACACCTCATATATTACATAATCTTGGCTCCGTATTATACATGAATACCAGTTCTACAAATATTAACAACAGCAACCAATCCAGGGCGACCACATCCATCAACAATCACTGATTCACCATCAACAGTTCTTGCCAACTGGGTACTCCACCACCTGGATATCAAATCTTGCGGTATCCCTGCCATGTTTATATTCTAGGTCTGAAAAATAAGGGTAATCACCCGTGAGAACACATCTCAGCAAGTTAACCTCTAAATCCCTTCTCAGAATACCACACAAACCCTCAGACCCACTCCACGCCTCATCCAGGCATTCAAACCACAGAATCAAAATTTCTCAAATATTATTTTGAATACGAACACTGGCCCCAAATATTTGGATATTTATATTACTATTCCAAATATTTGGGGCCCGTGTTCGTATTCAAAATAATATTTGAGAAATTTTGATTCTGTGGTTTGAATGCCTGGATGAGGCGTGGAGTTGGGTCTGAGGGTTTGTGTGGTTATTCTGAGAAGGGATTTAGAGGTTAACTTGCTGAGATGTGTTCTCACGGGTGATTACCCTTATTTTTCAGACCTAGAATATAAACATGGCAGGGATACCGCAAGATTTGATATCCAGGTGGTGGAGTACCCAGTTGGCAAGAACTGTTGATGGTGAATCAGTGATTGTTGATGGATGTGGTCGCCCTGGATTGGTTGCTGTTGTTAATATTTGTAGAACTGGTATTCATTATAATACGGAGCCAAGATTATGTAATATATGAGGTGTTATGGTTGGTTAGTCCTTGCTCATTTGTTGTCAGGGGTAAGGTATCGCTACCGCTAGCGCAAAATTCGGATATTAAGGTTTCAAGGTCGGCGACAGTCCTGGATGTCGCAAGTATCGACCGTCGTTGCGCGAATGTCGCGCGCTCGTGGAGGTTCGGGCGTGACAAGTTCAGCCTAGTTGCAGTTGTTGGTGCTAGGAGATTTCACCTATTGTTGCAGCAGCTACTGGTGCACCAGCTTACACGAGCTGCAGTAGCAGCTGGTACTAGCAACTTGCAAGCTGCACTACTATACCAACAGCTTGCAGCTACTGCACTGCTTCTCCAGCTGGTGCACTACCTTGCACCAGCTGTAGCTACTTCTGCTTGCACCAGTAAGTGTTAGTGCACTGTTTGAAGCTACAATGTACCAACAGCTACTTATAGCAAGAATAACCCAACATGCACAGACAAAGCTCCAACATTTCAGCAACGTCAACCAGCGATATAACACCAGTAATCTCACATCAATCAAAAACAACACAACAACAAAAAAGTAATCTACATATAAAAATTTCATTGCTATTGACATTCAACTGATCCTTTACAAACAGAACATCAATCAAATAGCATCCACCGTCATTCACCTCCTATCAAACGTGTCAAAAAGCATCAAAAAATACATACAACATCAAACTTAGTCAATTTCCATGACCCCCAAATTTTTTTCCTTTCAATGACTTTTTCACTTGATTCGTGATCCTTGCACTCTTTCTAATCCATTTGGCCAGGTTCTTCAGCTAGGCTTGCACGTGTTTCATCATCATCACGTGCAGGTTCTTCAACTGGTGTAGGTACTTCAACTAATGCACCTTCTTTGCACGAGCTCTGGTAATTAGTGGCTGTTTTGGAGTTGTAGTAGCCTTTTTATTCTTTGGAGCACTCTTCCTTAGCACAGCATTAGACTCTTGGGTTAGGCCGCGTTTAGCTATAAGAATCTTAGTACTCAGCCCAGGCTACAACAAGAATCACATGATCAGCAATATGAAATGCAATAATTGAAATATACAAGCCCTACAAAACTTACATTCAAATAGTCATTCCAGGACATTTGTCTATATAGATGCCATAACGCATTGCCTCATCCTTTTTTCGAGAGCCCCACCCATCCGTTACGGTGCCTCGCTTTTAACAACCGAGTAGTCTCTCTTCTTCTAACCTAAGACATAAAAAAGCACAAGTCAAAGTGAAGTCCATAAAAAAAAAACTAACATAAGTAATTGTACAACTTATTGGATATTTTTTTCCTTTTCGTCTGTTTAACTGTCAATGCAGTAGTTGGCCCTGTAGATGCTGCTCCAATAAGTCCATCACTTGCCCCAACAGTAAGCCCAACTATTGGCGAAATAATAGGTCCAACTATTGGCTCTATAGCTGGCCCATCACTTTGCCCCTTAGCTGCAGTTGCCCCTATACTTGGTCCATCAGTGGGTTGTTGTCGATATTGCTTCTTCAATTGAGAACTTTTTTTTATTGTGCCCTTCCATATGGCAATAGGAGCACTTAATCTTTGCACCGACTCTGATCATCCTCTTTGTTGAAACCTCCCCCGCGTCTATTCTTCATTTTCCTTTTGGCCTTCATATTATCCTCTTCAGCGGCAAAGGTACAGGGGCTTCATGATCCGTTGGCTCCGAAACTTGTTTGATCTGAGAGGCAGCATCATGAGTTTGTAAGAATCAAGATACACGCTTTTCTTGTAATATTCATGTGGGTTATCCTCTGGGTTCTGCTACTTCAACTGGATTGCACAAATGGCATGTGCACAAGGAATTCCATTTAATTGCCAAGCTCGGCATGAACATTTTCTCTTGTCTAAGTGGACGATGTATGTATTGCTATTGTTCATGATCTCAAAATCATCATCTCCATTCCATGTTGGATGATTGAATCCAGTAGCAACTAGGTTGTCATCCAATGTTTTCGCAATTTTAGGACCACATTGTCTAGTCCACTTGTAGCCTCATCTTTTTGTGTCTGTAGTCTTCTCATAACCATGATTCGTATGTCTTTAAGCATGCTGATAATCGGTTTGCACCTGGCTTCAAGTATTCTACCATTGAATGCTTCACTGAGATTGTTGTCAACAATATCGCACTTGAATTCTTCGCTAAAGAATGCCATACACCAGTGCTTAGAGTCAGTTTGAAATGGTGCCTCAAAACCCTCCTTTGTCAAGTCTAACAATCCCTTTTTGGCTATTCTAAATTTAGCGATGCTGGCGCTCTTTGCTATCTGCCAAAATTGCCTTCATCACCTGTCTCCTTTATAGATCTTTGTCCAGTTTGCATAGATGTACCTTGCACATATCCTATGTTCTGCATATGGCATTAACTCAGCTAATGCCGATATAAGTCCTTGCAATTAAAAAAAAGATTATTAGCAAAAGCAATGCATGCGTTAAAGCAAACATAAAATCTATCAAACTTAGTCCCAGAGTCAAGCAGTGACCTCTCTACAACCTCTACGTAAACTCTACTGGGTGAGTTTTGAAGAATACACTTGTAAGCATAATTCCAAACCTGTGTATATTCTTCCTTATACTGATCCATCAATGCTTTCATCACTTTTTGTTTGGCTCTTGTGCATTGATTCCTTGACACATTAACTCCTAACTGCTCCTTTACCAATAGCTTCAACTGAGGACTCTTGATCTCTGGCATCGCTTTAATAGTGTCAAATAAATGCTTCGACAACCATGCACTTGTTACTCTTTTATTGTAAAAATAATGGGATAAGTATGCTCTTCCAGTAATGACCTAATCTAGAATAATCCAGTTCTCTTACTCAGTGTGTCATTCCACTATGAACACTTAGCTCTGAGAACATTCTTAGTGTGTCTATAAAATTCCACAACCTTTGTTCAGAGATTGAGCTCTTGATAGTAGTTCTTTTAACTGTTTTGCATTTTCAAATCTCATTCCAACAGACAAAATTAGAGATGCAATAGTAGGATCATAGAAAGGATATTTACGTTTCCTTCTTCTATGAACAAGTACTTTATCACCTTAAAGTTCACTCCCGGAACTAGCACTCTTGTTGTCACGGCCACTTTTTCATGTTCACTTTCATTACCAGTAATAGCACCTCCTATATCCCTATTTCTTGGTTGAGACTAATGCAACTCTTCAAAACCTATTGCAAATTTGTTTCTCACAAACTCACTTTACTTTTGCCTTGAATTCGTAAGGTCTTCATCATTATCGTCGTCACTTGCATCATTAGCTATCGCTAAAGCTTCATCTTCTGATTCACTACCTTCCATAAATTCCCAGGCTAATCTAATCAATCATTAATCGTCTACGTCTTCACCAGATACTTCGAAACACCTCCCCTCCTGCTGAATTTGCTCAACATTATTTGCTGGCCGCTCTTTCCTCTCCAATTCCCCTACGTCTAAAATATATTCTTCTCCTACTTCGCCTATTTGAGTGCCCCCATCATCTTCAACATCATCATCATCTTCCTATTTGAGTGCCCCCATCATGCTTAACATACAAGGTCGCTTCCTCACCATGAAGATAATATAAATAATATCTCTAAGATCATTATCATTCTCGAAGAATCGCAACTAGTCACGCAAGTTCTTCCCAAGAACACAATAATGTAATTTACTTAATTTGCATATAAAATAATAGACTATCTCCCCACGAATTAAATATAGGATGTCTTACTTACATCAGTAAAGAGAATACTTTCAAGCCCACCTTCATATTTCAACTCATCCATGCCAATAACAAAATCTCCACCATATCGTACAATAATGGGTACAAGATGTTACTTGTCCCTTATGCCGACACTATAATCAAGGAAGAAAAATGTTATTATGTGATGGGACCATAACGCAACTTTTGTTGACCAACAAACAACAAAGAAGATGAAGAAAATAAAGCCAAAAAATTGTAACATGGAGGTCCCCACCAAGTAATAAAGGCTAATAAATTGTCACAAATGCATTGTCGAGGTTCCTACCAAACCCTTTTTTTTACATGCAATAGACACTAAATGCAAGAAATACTCAATACCAAATGCAAGAAACACTCACATCTTTTGACGTGCAGGTCCCTATACTACGAAAAACCCAATAATTTATGATAAACGCCAAAAAATGTTATCTCAATGTCCACATTGAGCCCTATCTTTTCTGTGCAACAAGTTGGGTGTACCACTGAACCCTATTTTTTTCACATGGAGTTCCCATTGAACCTCTCCAGCACTACACAATGTGCCCACAGCGCTATGATCCCCTCTTAGTCTACCATCGAGATGGAGAAAGCCCTATTGAGCCCTAATTTCACTCTACTTCTGAAAAACCCTCTTTTTTCTATTCAATTGGAGCCCTAATTTTGCTTTTTCAATTAATTTTGCAACAAATTGGAGAAGCCACATACCTATCAGAGTCACCGATGGAGTGTGATGGTGAGCGACGGCATGTGACTACATTGGTAGCGAGCGATAACGGCCAATATGCGACAACAAATGGGACTGTGAAGCCACCGATGGAGAATATGAAGGCTTCTGTTTTGTGATGGAGAAGACGTATTGGAGAATACGACATCGTTAGGCTTCTCTTCGTCATCTTACTAGAGCAAACGATGTCATTTCTCACTGCGGTGCCACGTCGGATGAAATAACGTCGTCTTATAAGCTCCACGTGGATGAGCTTCCTTAAATAATTTATAGGTCATCAATTAATTTTTATTAAAAAAGCCACGTATTATTTTTGGCCGGAAATTCTCGCCGAAAGCACCAAAGTGATCCCTTTTCGTCCGACTTGGTACTAACGTGATCTGTTTGAAACTTTTGGTACCAAAATAATCCCCGTACACAAGTTATGGCACTAAAAGTGTCCTTCTGCCCATTGAAGGGCTTGAAGGAGAAGAAAAAGGAGCAAAGTTGTCCGAGCCAGAGTCAGATGCGGAAAAACCTTTATTGACGTTGGTGCTTTAAGAAAGCATTCTCACATCCATGGCATCCTTTAAGTAGGGATTAATTGAAACGAATCTGTGTTTTAGATGATATAGAGCATCTTGTAGTTATTTTTTTAAGAAGATATCCCATTTTCTCTTTTCAAGTTCTTGTTCCTAGTGTTAGTGAAAGACCTATTTGAGTTATTTCACTGAAAATGCTTTCCTGAAATTCTTTTTCTAGAAAATGATTTTGATGTGGAGAACATTAACAGTGCATTTTTGGACCGATTGGACAGATGAAAATCCCAATAGAAGTCGAAGTAATGATGCATCTAGGATTGTTGGACTCGGAAGTTGACGATTTTGGAACTCAAATTCGATCGGTTGAAGCAAAACAGCCTCCTAATCAATAGACAAGGCTTTGGCCATGACTGATAATGACTTTTGATGATTCGGGGTTGTTTAGTTGAAATTTTTAATTTTAATTTTATTATTTTTGGGTTTTAATTGCTATCAGTGGTGATTTTATAATTTTGGGATTGCTGTTTAGAGTCCTAGTAGGATTAGGGTTAACACCTCATGTAAAAAGTGTTTACTCACGTTTGAGTTAAATTAAATATCGATATTGAATTTTGAGATTTTCTATCACACTTTGCGTATTATTGTTTCTTATTACGCTTTTTCGCTACATTAGGTAGTATTAGAGTTTATGGTGACTAGCAGAAGAAGCGGTGGTCTTCGTGACGATGATCAGGAGACTGGAGCCTCGATCTTTGGGGATGATGTGCCACAACGTTTGGAGCAGTGTCTAATGGAACGCCTAGATCAACGAATTGATCATAGACTTCATCGCATCGAAGAGTGATTTAATGAAATAGCAGATTGATTTGAAGCTCTTGGAGTTGATTTGAACCAGAATAGGCAGCATGGCAGAAAGCTATGTATAAATGTTGCTCGTAATGACCCTATTGATAGACCTGTTCCTATCCACAGGCAGAATTATCCTTTATTTTTAGAGAGTTCAAAAGAAGAGGAATACAAATCTGCTAACAAAGAGCGTACTGGCTATGGTGGCAAGCATCCCTATGGGAGACTTCGGAGCGGATACGATGGAAGACAACGTTGTGATGATTGTGAAGGAAATGACTTCAAATTAAAATTCAATATACCTTATTTTAATGGAGGCCTAGGAATAAAAGATTTTATGGATTGGATTGCTGATATTAATATATTCTTTGATTAAATGGAGACCTTTAGCGAGAAACGGATATGATTAGTGGCTTGCAGATTGAAGGGAGATATGTTTGCATGGTGGGAGAGATTGTAGAATAAGAGGGATTTAGAAGGAAAAGAGAGAGTTCGAACTTAGCACAGAATGAAGAGGCTGCTGAAGCAAGAGTTCCTTCTACTTGACTATGATTAGATTATATTCCAGCAGTACTAACGTTGCCAACAGGGTAATTGGACTATACATGAGTATACGATAGAATTTATGAAATTGCCGAAGCGAAATAATCTATCCAAGACAAAGGGATAGCAGGTGGCCAGATATCTCGATAGGTTGAAGCCCTTCATTTGAGATAAAATCGAAGTGCATATTTTACAAAATCCATCTACAGCGAAAAATATAGAGATGAAGGTAGAACTGATACTGCAAAAAAAGGGTAGAAGGAGCGGCTAAGAAAATTTGAGAGATAATAGTGCTAACAATCGATAAGCAACAGTAGGTCTACTAGTCGCTTTAAATGGAGCGACGTTTGAAAGATAAGGCAGTAGAAAAGTATCCTATGAATGAGGCAAAGGATAGGGGGACGCAAGCACAGAAAACTACGAATCCAAATCCTTATACAAAACCAGCGGCAATAAAGTGTTATAGGTGTAATCAGTCAAGGCATCGATCTAATAAATGCTCTCATAGGAAGACAGTAAACATGGCAGCGAGAGAAGAGAAGGAAGATGAATATTATTGTGAATTAGATAGTGAGGAAAAAGATTTTGACGATGAGGAAGAAGGGGAAATAAATTGCATAGTGTGCAGGATGATGTTAGCCCCAAAACAAGAAGATGATTTGCAGCGCTATCAATTGTTCCATACTATGTGCACCATTTTGGGTAAAATCTTTGCTGTGATCATTAATAGTGGTAACATGGAGAATATTGTCGGGAGGGAGATAGTAAAGAAAGTAGGAATACTTGTGGAGAAAATCCTAACCCATATATGTTATGATGCATTAAATCTGGAGTGGACAGCATTCAAATAACTGAGCAATAAAAGATGCCGTTCTTCATTAGAAAGTGTCATGATGAGATGTATTACGATGTGCTAGACATGGATGTATGTCACGTGTTGTTTGGAAGGCCGTGACAATATGATGTAGATGCATAGCATTCAGGAAGGAGCAATCAATATGTCTGGTGAAGGGTGGAGTAAAATACACATTGCTACCACTGAAGAGCAAAGGAAAACAGGCTGTTGGAAATAATTTTCTTACCCTTATAAGGAAATTTGAAGTTGAGATTAAGGAGACCCGACAGATTAACGCGTTAATATTGAAACAAGCATGCGAGACAGAGGCCGGATTACAAGTGGAGAAGCAGCCTGAATTAATTAAACCTTTATTGAAGGAGTTTAGTGAGCTGATACCCGAGGAGATTCTAGATGGGTTGCTGCACATGCGCGATATTCAGCATCATATAGACTTAATTCTTGATGTTAGTCTGCCTAATCTACTGCACTACAAGATGAGTCTTAAGGAGAGTGACATTCTAAAAGAGAAAGTGGATGAGTTACTGCAAAAGAGGCATATTCAAAACATTATGAGCCCTTGTGCTGTGCCTGCTTGATTAACTTCTAAGAAAGATGAGAGTTAGAGGATTTGTGTAAACAGTAGATCCATCAATAAAATAACTACGGGCTACAAGTTTTCAATTTCGAGATTGGATGACATGCTGGATAGGTTCCACAGATCTAAGTGGTTCTCGAAGTTGGATTTGAAAAATGGATATCACCAAATTTGTATTCGGTCTAGAGATGAGTGGAAGACAGCTTTCAAGACAAAGGAGAGGTTATACGAGTGGTTAGTGATGCTATTTGGACTTTCTAATCTCCAAGCACCTTCATAAGGCTTATGAATCATGTTCTGAAATCTTTCATTGACAAATTCATTATATTTTATGTTGATGACATCCTCATTTATAGCCAGATAGAGGAGGATAACTTGATGCACTTGAAGGAGGTGTTGATAGTATTGTAGGCCAATAAGCCTTAAAAAAATCTTAAAAAGTGCAATTTTTTAACTAACAAATTGCTTTTTTTGGGATTTATTATCACTGCTAAGAAAATAGAGGTGGATGAACCAAAAGTGAAAGTAATCAGGGAGTGGGCTACACCTAAAATAGTTTCGGAAGTTCGAAATTTTCATGAATTAGCTACTTTTTATGAGTGATTATAAAAAAATCTACTACTATCGCAGCCCCAATTACAAAATGTATGATGAAAGGAAAATTTTTGTGGGAAGAGGAAGGTAAGAATAGTTTTTCTATTCTGAAGGAGAAGTTGTATACTGCGCCTATTCTTGCTTTACCTGATTTTGATAAGTTATTTCAGGTAGATTATGATGCTAGTGGAGTGGATATAGGAGCTGATTTATCTCAGGAACACAGACTAGTTTGCTATTTCAATGAGAAACTTAGCGAAGAGAGGAAGAAGTGGAGCACTTATGATAAAGAATTTTATTTTTTTGTAAGGACTTTGAAAATGTAGGAGCACTATTTGATTGGTAAAGAATTCATGCTCCATTCTGACCATGAAGGTTTGAAGTATTTAAATAGCCAGAAGAGGATTAATAAGGATATACATGCATGTTGGTGTCAGTTTTTACAAAAATTCCCTTTCAGACTATAGCACAAATCATATGTGCATAATGTCATAACAGATATATTGAGCAGGAGAGCTGGCTTGTTGATTACACTGAGCTAAGATATTCTGGGGTTCGAGTAGCTGAAAGACTGTTATACATGCAATGATGATTTTAGGTAGATTTGGGAGACATATGCTACCAGCCAACCTATGCAAAAGTTTTATATATTGGATAGCTACCTAATGCGTGGCAATCAGCTTTGCCTTCCTCAGACATCATTACGAGATGAGGAAATTCATGATTTACATGATGGTGGATTAACTGCACATCTAGGACCTGACAAAACTATTACTACCATCTAAGTACAATTTTACTAGCCCCAATTGCATAGAGATGTCAGTAGGTAAAAGTGTTATATTTGCCAGACTGCTAAGGGGGATCCAAAAAATACAGGTCTGTATATACCTCTATCTATCCCAGAAAATATATGGGAAGATCTTTTTATGGATTTTGTGCTTGATTTGCCACGAACCCAAAGAGGCATAGATTTTGTTTTGATTGTGGTTGACAAATTTTTGAAGATGGCACGCTTCATTCCTTGCAGAAAGACTTCTGATGTAGTAAGTGTGGTTAGATTATTCCTTAAGGAAGTGATTCGTTTGCATGGCGTCCCTAAGTCATTACCTCGGATAGGGACAGCAAATTTCTAGGGCATTTTTGGCAGACCTTGTGGAAGCTATTTTATTCATCTTTGAACTTCAGTAGCACAGCTCACTTGCAAACTAATGAGAAGACATAGGTGGTCAATAGAACTCTACGTACTTTAATTCGAAGCATGTGTTGTCATAAACCGAGGCAGTGTGATATTGCTTTATCGTAGGCAGAGTTTGCTTACAAGAATACAATTCACTGTTCTATTGATAAGTCACCTTTTTCAATCGTTTATATAATGACACCTCAACATAATTTGGATTTGATTTAGTTGCCCAAGCCAGCAGATAAGAGTGTTGCAACTGATTATATGGCTAAGTAAATTGTAGAGGTACATCAGGAAGTTAAACAGAAGTTGGAAGAGGCTATAGAAGTATAAGGCTACAACAGATAAACATGGACAAAAGGTAGTATTTGCAGTAGGTGATCAGGTCATGGTGTTTCTTCATAAAGAGCGATTTCCAATTAGTTTTTGCAGCAAGTTGTAGCCAAAGAAGTACGTACCTTACACTATTAGTAGGAAGATTAACGATAATACTTATGTTATAGACCTTCCATATAGCATTGGCATTTCCAACACTTTCAATGTTACTGATTTATCACCGTTTTGTGAATTCATAGAGCCTTTGTATCTAGATTATAATTCTAACTCGAGGACAATTTTTTCTCAAGTGGAGGAAAATGATGGATGGATTGGATAGCTGAAAATCCCAATGGAAGTCGAAGTAATGATGCACCTAGGACCGTTGGACTCGGAAGTTGACGACTTTGGAACAAAAATTCGATCACTTGAAGCAAAACGGCCTATTAATCAATACTCATGGCCTTTGGTTGTGACTAATGATGAATTTTGATGATTCGGGGTTGTTTAGTTGGACTTTTCAATTTTAATTTTATTGTTTTTTGGTTTTATTTGCTACCAGTGGCGATTTTGTAATATTGGGATTGCTGTTTAGAGTCCTAGTATGGTTAGGGTTAACACCTCATATAAAAGGTGTTTATTCACTTTTGAGTTAGATTGAATATTAATATTGAAAATTGAGATTTCCTATTACGCTTTGCATATTATTATTTTCTATTACGCTTAGCATTGCATCAAATTCTGGGAAATCATTTTTTTGGAAAATTGTTTATTTTCTTTTATTTGGTGATATGTGATAGAAACCATTTTATGGTGTTTGGTTTTTCTTTGAAAAATGATTTCACTTTCTTGACTTTATCTTAGGTAACAAAAAATTCTAATTTTCTAATTATATTCTATATTTATATTTTATACTCTACATTTTAATTTTTATTTCTTCTTCTTCCTTCTTCCTTTTGTGATGTCGGAGGCTATGGGCGTGCTCGAGCTCGCCGATACAAGGCAAGCTTGAGGCTTCCTAGATCCAACAAGCCTGGAGCTCGAGGCTTGCCAGATCCAACAAGCCTCGAGCTCAAGGCTTGTCGAGGCCAACAACCTCAAGGCCACCAGAGGCCAAAAACCTCGAGGCTCGCCAGGATTGGCAAGCTCAGCCAGCGGCCATTGTCGACAAGTCACGGTGAGGGAGGAAAAAAAAAAAAAAAAATAAAAAATATTAAAATATAATATTGAAAAATTAAAATATTAAAGAGTTGTAGTTTTGGAAGTGTTTTTACCTCTTCAGATTGGGGATTCACTTTTCTAATTTTGTACATAAATTTTTCATTGACCGTAAAGTGTTTTTCGTAGACTGAATCATTTTTTGGTGACCCAAACGAGTAAAAGACTAGAAAATTAATTCCGAGAAAACACTTTCTCTGAAACAAACACATCCTAATATTAAAATACTAAATTATTGTATTAGTTTCTTCTTTTTTTATCATCAGCTTTACTGAAATCACCTTGTAAAATTCGAAAACGCAGGCTTCGAACTTTGGTGATTTATGTGGAATATGTATAAACTATTTGAACGTTCTGCCAATTTCTTCTCTTGTAAACTTGAGTAGCCAAGCTAGACAGCACAAACTGTTGAATTTGTTTACAAAACATTTGCAGACACACAACTCAACACACCAAATTGTACAGTGTAACACCGGACTTTTGCATCTCCATCAATTCCCTAACAAGACCTTTTTATATGGCTAAAATCACGGCCAAATATCCAAAAAAAAAACTCCAAATTTTAGAATCTATCTCAATTATATCCATTTTTTTGTCACATAAAAAACTTATTACTTTTATGTTTATCCCAATTCTACCAACCTAATACCAAAAAAAAAAATCTCAACTTTAACTTTTGACCCAATTTTATGGCCTAATACCCAAAAGTTCCATAACTTTTAGCATTTGTCCCAATTATATCTAAATTTTTTTGTCTTATCAAAAACCTCAAACTTTTGCTTTTGTCTCAATTCACCACGGTTAGCCTTCCGTTCATAATCATTGTTGGTTAATCCTACATGACATTTTCACATTGTTAATGAATTACACCTTAACAAAATTGACATGAAAAAAATCCAACAATTTCTCTTCTATTGTCTGCTTTTCCTACACTTTGTCGAGAGATACAGAACCACTTAAGGTGGTGCATTTCGGATTCTCCTCAGCACTTAGTAGCCCAAAGAACAGCTAGACATAGAGATCTAATTATTTGGATAAACAATTTCAAATCTTATCGTCCTCAAAACTTACTGTTTTTGAATTTTGAAGATTCATCGATAAGTTTGATGAGAAAATTCAAGTTATATAAGATTAACGAATGGTGATTATGAGCGAAAGGCTGACAATGGTAGAATTGAAAAAAAAAAATTAAAAGTTGGGGATTTTTTTCCAAAATAATTTTTTTGATATAATTATGACACGATGGATTGAGATTTCTTAGAGTTGGTTCTATGTGCTTTTAACTTCCCCCAACCTTCAGCAAATTCATAATGTCTTGTGTCAAAAGTCCGAAGTTCTCTGTCTCCATCAATGGGGAATTACACGGATTCTTTTCCAGTGGCAGAGGCATTCGCCAAGATAATCCCATTTCTCCCTACCTTTTCACCCTTGTTATGGAGATTCTCACAGGCATTCTCTATGTTAAGACTCAGATGCCGAGGTTTCAAATTCTTCTAGAGATGCAAGGCTACCCAACTCTCCCATTTATTCTTTGTCGATGACGTTCTCCTATTTGCAAAGGCAAATCTGCCTTCTGTCTATTTGCTTAAGGTGGGTTTGCATTCTTTTTCGCCTAGTCTTTTTTGCCCCAACACAACCAAAAGTGAGATATATCTCTCGAGTGGCTCTCAAGATCTTCAGGGCCAACTCATATCCACTCTCAGGTTCCAATCAAATACTTTGCCCTTTCGTTACCTTGGAATTCCAATATTACAGGTAAACTTGGCAAGGTGGATTGTGATTCTCTAGTAAATTCTATTACTGCTAGAGCCCAATCTTGATCTCAAAGATTCCTATCTTTTACTAGTCTCCTGCAACTCACTAAATTTGCCTCCATGCAATCCATGTGTTATGGGTAGTGTTTTTACTCTCTTGAAAGTTGTATTGTTCTCGTATTGAACAAATCCTTAGACAATTTCTTTGGAAGGGCCCTATCAGGCTGTTGTGGTGCTAAAGTCCCTTAAGTTGATGTATGCCTTCCGAAGGAAGAAGGTGGTCTCAATACTCGTAGGCTTTTGGACTGCAACAAGGTAGTTATGCTTGAGCACATTTGGATCCTCTTTATTAACAAGAATCTCTTTGGTGCAAATAGGTCCACTCTAACATTCTGAAGAATAAGAATTTCTGGTTAGCCCATAAACTAACTTTTGTTCTTGGGCTTGGGACATATTGCTTGACCTCCGGTCAAATTTTTAGAATTTGTTTCAGTGGAGAGTTGGGAATAGCCTTGCCATCTCCTTCTGGTTTGACTCCTAGCACCAAAAGGCCACTCTACAATCCTTCTTTGATAGGCTATTATTTATAGCTCTAGCATCTCTCTCAAGGCTACTCTATAGGAGTTCCTCTCCACTCCTGCTCGTCCACCACATGTCGCAGCCTCCCTTGCATAGTGCTCTGACCTTTCCCCCTCTTGATCTAGAGTCTTTGAATTGCTTTGTTTGGACTGCTAACCCTTCCAATGTTTTCTCAATTGCCTTAGCTTGGAACCACATCCGTTACAGAGGGGCTGGTTTTACCATGGCACTCCTTTATCTAGGACCGAGCCTTCACTCCTCAGCACTCCTTCCACCTTTAGCTTATCACGCTCAACAGAAGCCAACTTAGGTTGTTTTGCTTAATTATCATTAAATCTTAGAAGGTACTTGTGCTTTTTCTAGTCACCGTCCGAACTCTATTAACCACCTCTTCTTCAAGTGTATCACTTCGAGTGCTTTAGCTCTTTTCTGGGCCTGCAAATGCAACTTGGCTTGGCGGAATCATAACTGGCAAGATAATTTTCCCTGGGCCATGTCACATATTAGTGGCCACACCTTCTATTAGATTATCTCCCACTTCCCCTTTGGGGCTTTATGTCACTTGATCTAGACTGAGACAAGCTACATCCTCTTCTGTGGCCAGTCTCACTTCATGCATGCTGTGAAGAAACATCTCGAGGAAGTGCTTAGAGACAAAGCCCTGACTTTCAAGCATGTGGTCCAAGAACCGTAGGATGCAAGGTGGCTGGGAATCTCCCATCTATTTTTGATTGAGTCTTCGTGTATGGTCATGTTAGCTTTTATTTCTTGGCCGAATGTTTGGCCTTGCCCCCTTCCTCAAGGTCTTTTGTTTCTCTCCCTCCACACTCTTGCGCCCGTTGGTACAGTGCCTGGTGTCACTTCCTAGGCATGGTGTTTTTGTACGGTTGGGTTTTGCTTGTAACTTGCCCCTTAGTGAATATACTTATTGCCTTACCAAAAAAAATGCTAACGTTGAGGGTATTTTAGGTAGCAGTCCAGTAGAGTTGGGACAAAAAAGTAAAAGTTTATGGTTTTTTATAAGACAAAAAAAAAGTTTTAGATATAGTTGGGACATAGGCTAAAGTTGAGTTTTTTATAAGAAATTTTTTAATCTAATTGGAACGGAGGCTAAAGTTTGAATATTTTTGGGTATTAGGCACTAAAACCACAAATAATAATCCAACCTAGAAACCTTCAACCAATCCTATCACCATAGTAAGCACGGCTCAAAAGAAGGCAAAGACAAAATCAATGAATATCATTAGATAAACTTAAACCGATCCACGTTGTGTGATGGAAAAGAATAACATCCCGGCATAGCAAGCCCAACGTAACACATTGTACAAAGCCAAGACCCCAAACTTAAGTTTAGTTTCAAATTTGTCCTAACCTTTAGGTTTAGTTCTAACATAGATAAGTGGGGTTTTGGTTAAATTAATACGATTTGTAACATTGTCTCAGCATCACTAAGCTAAATTTATTCAATACCTTCTCCACTTCCTCTCTAATCCAGCCGCAATATGCGGTGGACAAAAGAATTAAAGACATAAACTAATTTAAGTGGCAAGGTCATGCAATAATTGGCAATAAGACTACCCAATTGGTGGTCAGAGTCACTTCCACGTGCGGATGATTCCCTAAGCATCGATCCTTCTATCCCTTTCTTTCTTTGAATATTCATTTTCCCATTCTTATTTCTTTAATAAAAAAAATATTTGGGGACCAGATTTCATCTTCTTTGTTGGCCGTCACACGTATCAAATCGTCAACGTTTTATAATTTGCACTCTTTCGCTTAAAATGAAAATTTTAAACTGCTTAAATGAAATTTTAAATACTAGTTATAAGAATGTTATCCATCCCACGGCTGCATGTACGAGATTTAACCTTAGTTTATAGCAAAAGTACGGCTCCAATTTCTCTTTTACTTCATAGTAGCACGTGGATCATATTCTTTTATATAATAATTATTTTGGTTGTCTAATCTTGCTCGACCCTAATGACTTCTTTAGGTATTAAGTAGGCAATACAAAGAGGGCTAAATACCAAAAAAGAATAAAGAATAAAATAATTTTGGCTCAAACTTTAAAGAACCCAAAACAAGGCACATACGTTATGCTCGTAAGACAATTTTGGCTTTTTGTGTGTGTGTGTGTGGGGTTTTGGGGGGGGGGGGGGGGGGGGGGGGGGGGGGGGGGGGGGGGCGCGGGGTGTGGTGTGTTCATCATGTCGTTAAAGGAATGAACCAAACAAAGTTCTTTCAATTATATTTGTCAGTATCATTTGTCCGGAAGCATATCCGGTGAGTTAAATATTTTGAAGACTCGTCGATGATCTTTACCCATGAAATGTCGCCATTTTGTCAACTTGAACCACCCCATTGCACTTGTACGTGCCTTTTCTTTTTCGGGACGTTAAAAGTTAGGGCTAAAATTATCCCTTGGTTATAGGTGCAATGTTTTGGAAATTTTGAATTTTGGAGCAGAAAAAAATGAGGGTTTTTCCCTTCCTGGTACTTGGCATTATTTAAAAGGAGGAAAAGTAGTATCTGCATCTAGTGCAGTCGGTGGAACTATTCTTATTTCTCTTCAAAGCAAAAGAAAATCCCTAAATCTGTATAAAGGCTATTCCATCTTCCTATAAAAGGAAGCTCAAGCCTCCCTATTACCCTCACAAAAACTAAGAAACCACACTCTCTCTCTCTCTCTCTCTTCTCTCTCTCTCTCTCTCTCTCTCTCTCTCGTCTCTCAATAATGAGATCGAAGTCGTGTTCTCCATCGTCTTCCTCCTGGGAGACAAGTGAGAGGGAGGAAGATAAGAGTGAGAGCATGCTGTCCACAAGAAGGAAGCTTCAACAGCTCCTCCCATAGTCCCAGGTTGCCATCAGACCCACCCCCACAACTTTGTTCCACACAATCGCCACTTACATCCGCCTTTTGGAGCTCAAAGTCACCCTCCTCGCCACTCCTCCTCCTCCTATGGAATCTAACGAAGAAGACAGAAGGGGAAGAACCTGCCACGAGCGTTCTTGTAATTTCTCGCAAAACTCGCCCTCTCTCTCTCTACTCTCTCTCTCTCTCTCTCTCTCTCTCTCTCTCTCTCGATCGATGTCGACGTTTCATGCAAGTTTGTACCGCTACATCATTCTGGAGGAAGAAAGGTTTAATCAGGAGGCAGTTATAGCGAAAGGCCATGAATAAAGAGACACAGAATAATCCCATGCACAGGTCAATCTTATTAGATTCTCTCTGATCGCTCTGTGTTGTGTATTTCACTCGAGCTTGTACTTGTTCTTTCCATGATCAGGATGTGAAAAAATGAGAAAAACAAAAATTGATCCCTGTGCGTGAGTTCAAAGGCAAATTTAATTTGGGGCTCTCAAGATGAGAATTGTCTGCTCCAATCAACCTCATTACCCCCCCCCCCCGCTGAAATTGATGCTGGATTCAGTCATTCTCGCCCTCTTCTTGTACTTTACACATTAAGGATCGATTCAGTCACGGTTGTATCTGAGGTGGTCACCACTCAGAGTGTCGTTTTGGGGACATTGGCCAGGGAAAACCATTCGAAGCATACACAAAGCATACACACAATTGAGGCGGAATTGTTCCTCCTAAAAGAATATCCCGCGATACATGGTCAATATTAAGGACGGGTGCAAGTTTACCTACGTGTGACTGGCCCATGGATAATTTCTTGGGGTTTGCATGAATTAGCAGCCTAATCAAGGCTGTTTTGTTCGTAACAAATAAAATAATTAGAATTTTTCTCTAAAAATAATCGCTTTTTATCATTACAAAGATGCAATTGAATGAAAATATTTTATCATTTCGAAAATATTTTTAAAAAATATTATTATTGGAATAAAAGATAATTTTTCTCATTAGCTATTTAATTCAAGCAAACATAAATATAAATGATTATTTTTAAAAAATATTTTTTAAATTATTAACTTTCGTGAAATAAAGCGGATCTAAGTGATGCTGCTTCCCTCGGGTTATCGGCCAATCTTTTCAGAATAATTAGTAATGGGAGCATTATGCCAGCGGAACCAGCCAGTTTCTATTGGATAATTTCCACTTTTAACAGTTGTTTGTCTTGGAGTTCTTTGGCTTTATGAGAGAAAGATCGTTCCAGCAATTCCCGTTGTCTGATTACATCGACGCGATAGGCTGATCTTCGGCACGTACTCAGCAATGCCTATTTGCATTCAGAGGAGAAATATCTAAATCAAAATGGAAATCGCATTACCAAACAAATCTGTTAATTTCCCTTATTTGTCTCGTGGGAGAAGCGGTTAGATTCTGTATAGGTTCCCCTAAAACTCGGGACACATACTCATTAAAAATAAGTTTATCATATTTTAAAACCTTGAAACTTACATGCATACCCTTAAAACGTAAAACCTATCCTAGCATAGTTGTCTAGAGTAGCCAGAG
>JAGVVM010004186.1:0-42500 GCA_019149425.1 Psidium friedrichsthalianum
CCATTTGCGATTGCACTTATTTTGTCATCCTTCTTCCCACTGAACGTATAAAGCTCACAGCTCGCTCTATCCCGTGTGTATTCTTGGGTTACATAAACGAGCATAAAGGTTATCATTGTTATGACCCAAATGGGGGACGTTTATGTATCTCTCGCAATGTTACATTTTATGAGCATATCCCTTTCTTTCTTACAATGCCACACCTCCTATGTTGTCTCATATTCCATTCATGGACCCCCGCTGATTATTTTCTTGATCCTTCTTCTCCCATTTTCACTTCAGATCCAATCATCACTACAACTTCACCATTTCTGCCCGTTTCTTTTTCTATCCCGAATCCGGATATATCGCATGTCCCTTCTACTGCACCTCCCGCTCCAACTGCCCTTGATGATTTTACACCTTTAGAGCCACGTCGTAATCCTTCTTAGAATTGGTGTCCACCTGCTCGATGTTGCTGCCACTTCTTATTCTACTGAGTTTGGTTCCTTTTTGGCTATTGTTCATGCTATACAGGAACCCACAAGTTATCACGAGGCAGTTCAACATGTTGAATGGCGTCAAGTTATGTCTGAGGAACTCTCGACTTTACAGACTACTGGTATTTTGGAGCTTATACCTCTTCCTCTAGGTCAATCCTTGGTATCTTGCCGGTGGATATACAAGGTGAAGATCCATTCTGATGGTAATATCGAGCGCTACAAAGCACGTCTGGTTACCCGAGGTTTCTCGCAAGAGTATGGTATTTATTATGAGGAGACTTTTACTCTCCTAGCAAAGATGACATCTGTTCATACTTTACTTACGCTATTAGCTATTGCTCAATTCGCAACTGGACTCTTTTTCAACTTGATATGAAGAATGCTTTTCTTCACGGGGATCTTCAAGAGGATATCTTTATGCAACCTTCGCCTGGCCTTGCTCACACTTCTAGATAGGTTTGCCACCTTCGACAGGCCCTTTATGGTTTCAAACAAGCTCCTCGTGCTTGGTTTGAAAAGTTTGGTGATACGATTCAATCTGTTGGTTTTATTCAAAGTGAGGCTGATTATGTTATGTTTGTTCATATTTCTTCTGCTGGTTGCGCTATTCTTCTTCTTTATGTGGATGACATGATCATCACTGGGATGATCGTACTAATATAGAGCATACCAAGAGGCACCTTCTAGTATCATTTTTCCATGAAGGATCTTGGACTGTTGCGTTATTTTCTTAGGCTTGAGATTACTCGCAGTTTGTGTGGTATCCTTCTTTCTCAGCAGAAGTATACCGTTGATATTCTCTCCAGGCTACTCTCTCCGACTCACGCACTGCTATTACTCTATTGAACCAAATCAGAAACTTCACTTGGACGACGGGGAACCTCTTTCTGATGTGACCCACTATCGGACTTTAGTTGGCAGTCTTGTATATCTTACTATCTCTCGACCCGACATTGCTTATGCTGTTCATGTTGTTAGTTAGTTCATTGCTGCTCCTCGTACAGTTCATTATGCTACTATTTTGAGGATCTTGTGCTATCTTTGGGGTACTTTGACGTGTTCTTTGTTCATGCCGTCTTCTTTTGCTCTCAAATTACGTGCCTATTCTGATGTTGATTGAGCTCCCAATGTGACTGATCGCAAGTGTATAACTGGCTATTGCATTTTTCTTGGCGATTTTCTCATTTCTTGGCGTGCTAAGAAAAACATATTGTCTCAAGTTCCTCTATAGAGTTTGAGTATCGTGCTATGGTCCGACACACTGTTGAGATTATTTGGCTTCAACGCTTACTTGCTGACATGGGTGTTTCACTTCCAGATCCCACTCCTTTATATTGTGACAACAAGTGTGCCATCTATATTAGCGAGGATCCAGTTTTACATGAGCGTACCAAACACATTGAGATCGGCTGTCATATAACTCGTCATCATCTCAAGCTTGCACCATTTCTCTTCCCTTTGTTGGCACTGAGAATCAGCTTACAGATTGTTTTACGAAGGCTCTTACATCGTAACACTTTCTATTCTTCTTTCCAAACTCTCGTTCTTTGATCCACCTTGGTTGAGAGGGGAGGTTAGAATATATAGGCTTGTAGGCTTTCTTCTTTCCATTGATCCCGCATAGGAAGAGCACTAAGCTCTTTCCTCATTCCAAACCTATATAAAGGCTTCTCTTCTACATTATTTCACACACCATTGATGAAGAGAACAAATACTATTCTCTCTTTAACTTTCTTTCTTATCAAAGATATGTCTCAAGTTTAAGCCCGAATCTTGCATATCCAAAGCATGTTGGCGCTAGCTTGATATTTTGGTGTTTACTCCAAAGTGGAATTGCGATGAAAAGTAAACGAAAGAAAAGTGAATCTGAGCCTAAGATTTGGAGCGCTAATTTTTGGAGATTATCTTTCGGAATATCAATGGGGTTTTCGGCCACTAGCATTGGAAAGTGAAAATGGATCATGATTTTGGTCAATCTTCTATTCTCTCTCACATATATGCATTTCCTGTATTATGAAAGAAACAAAAGGAAAGTCCATGCCCATGATATTCTCATGCAAATTCATTGTTGGATTTTGTGCCTGAGAAGTGATATTCTTCTTTGTTGGACGAAAGATAATCGAAGGAAGCGCCATTTCGTTGAGTGCTTGGCAAGGGCCTATCTTCGTGGAATTACATCAAGATTCAAGTGTTGAAGCAAATTAAATCTTGTTGTAAAATTGCATATTAATTCCTTTGTGAGATTGAGAGATTATTTCATTAAGAATTATGAGGCTAAACCACCGTGAGCATTCTTGATTGTAATTGGAACTGGAAAACACTAATAGTGTTTGAGTGATTCAAGTGTAGTTGTAATCTCCGTGTATCACTTGATCTATAGTGGAATTCGTTACTGCTCTCCCGTGAATATAGGTCTCTACGACTGAACCACGTATATTTGGTGTTCAATTTATTTTCTTGTTCTATCTATTTATTGTTTGATCGCTTGTTTCGCGCAACACTTCCTCTGAACGAAATTCACAATCGTCTCCCTTTGAACCCTAAGCCCCAAATCAAGTTCGACGATTTGGAGATCCTTGCGATTTGGGTCCCATCTTTTCGTCGTTCATGATTTCGGGAAGGTTCATTCCGTGGGAGTTGATCGCAATTTGGGTTCCATCTTCTTCGTAAAAATGATTGGGATGCATATCCACATATAATATGGTTGCTCGAACACACCACATCAATAACATTACCGACATACAATATGCTTTTATTCTAACAAATGCAGAGTTAATGCTCTGCAATCAGTAGAATCCAAGTTCGCCATCGATACGACTTGTATCATAAGACGGTCTGAATGTGAGTAAAATATCATCCTGCTTAGCCTCCAAGATTGAAATGGCTTGCACCAAGTAGAAGAAGCAGTCATGGGTGGGAACATGGCAGATTCGTTCTTATGGAAATAGAGATGGGATCGATAGAAAGCATCGCTGCATGATTAAAATTGGGAAAAAAAATTAAGGCATCCAGCTGTATGATTGGATGTAGAAGAGACTGGACCGAACATGAACGTACTCTTGAGTGTCGGAAAAGTTCAAACAACACATGATTAGAATCTGAGATTTGCATTTGCATTTGCAAGTGCCTCCTTTGTCTTTCCCTCTTCTACTTTTATTGTTATTATTTAAAGCCTCGCTCATCCACCTTCTTCCTCAGAACTTACCCTTTTACAAGTTTATCAGTTGATATGTTATTCTCATTCCTACATGTGTTCTTGCTTCAACTCTCTGTGGAGAAATGTTAAAACCCTACGCTTGATGTTCTATCATGAAGACTTGGTGAGTAACAAAGTAGGGTTTGGTTGTTTTATACTGATTTCTCGACACATGTTCTTTCTCTATATATCTTTTTTACAGGTTGACAGAAAAAAGAGGGATCAAGAAGAGTGAAGTCTGTACAATTCAGAGTCTGCGACAGTTTATGATACGTAAGAGGAAGATGGTGAAAGAATTAGCAGGAGAGTGGAAGAATTAGGAGGTCTTCCCAGTCCAGTCCAAGACAGCTTACGAACTGAAATTCCCAGCTGCTGAATCGTTGGTTCAAGAGCTTATCGGAACTTGCGGGAGCACCCGATGTGTTCCTGATCCAACGGAGCAGGAGCTGAGTTCCGGCGTTGCTGTTGCGTATTGGACTGAAGGGAGCTCCCTCTAATGTTAATTTCACTTTCTCCGCCTATCTACTCTATTAAGACATATATGGAACGGTCTCGTCTTATACCTATTTCGTAGGGTGAGATGCTTAAGGGCTGTTTGTCTGTCTTCTCGTTTGTTTGTTTGGCAAGAGAGTCGAAGTCCCCTCCCCTGTCCACGCTAACATAGGAACCGACCATATAATTGAATTAGAACTTCTATCTTCTCCTCTGGTCTAGTATAAATTATAATGAGTTCAAATGTTACACTTGTTCACGAAAATGACATCATGATGTTGCATTACATGCACTCACTACCTAGAAGGGAAGGGGAAGGCAGATGAGAATCTGAACTGGTTAGGGCTACATTATGTTAACATTAAGACATTAAATATCCGTCTAAAATGCTAAACGAATGGCTTCAAAAACTTGCTAAATCTTATCGATGGTACTTAAGCATATTGTACCATGTCAAATTCGAGTTATTTATGTCCCGCGCCGGGTCTTAATATGTTGTCATGCATGATTGTCTGCTATCGGGTCTTTGTAAAATCAGGCCGTCCATTTTCATTTGCACGGTCAAGATGAGAAAGGATTGGGATTCAAAATTTTCAGACCCTAAAAAAATTCCCGCCTAATTTTTTCCCTCCTTTTCAACAAATGACGTGGCCCAATCTTAACCGTCCAAATGAAATGGACGGCTTGATTTGAGCAATGTTACCCATGACATAGAAACCCTAATGTTAGGTGATCCGGATCCCTTTGATCTGGCTTGGAAATATTGTTTTGTGAAGTGAAGAGTTGCTTTTATTTATATATAAAGACCAAATGCCTCTGAACATTGAACCCGTGTCTCTGGCACAAGTACATTGATTAGTTGACAAATTGAATGAATGTTCCCTTGGCTACAACCTACAACTTTGCAAGTTCAGTTGAATGAATGTTCCCTTAAATATTTAATTATGATGCTTTATCCCATCTTGTGGTTGAATTATAATTACTATCATCATCATCATCATCATCATCATCATCATCATCATCATCATCATCCTCCTCCTCCTCCTCCTCCTCCTCCTCCTCCTCCTCCTCCTCCTAGGCCATGCCGAGCCGTGGATGTACATAGGCCATGCCGAGCCGAATCACGTAGTATTCTCTGTCATTCTATAATACCCCTTGGGCTGAATTTTTTAGGATTAATATCAAGCAAAACTCCAAACTATACATTCGTGAAATTTACCTCAAATTAATTTTTTTACCACAAAAAATCCAAAACTAGTACATTTGTGATGAATTTTCCTCCATTATTTTTGTTAAATTTTGCTATCAACTTGCTAAGTTAGATGACACGTGAGAGTTAATGAGTACATCAATTTGGAGATTTTTACTCTCCGTTTATCATCGACAGACTAGTTTGAGATTTTTAATAGTAAAAAAATAAATTTTTAGTAAATTTGTCACAGATTTATCAATCTGAAATTTTGGTAAAAGAATTAACTCGAAATAAATTAATCATAAATATATAAATACGAGATTTTTCGTGATATTAACTCAATTTTTTTATCGTGACTAAAACCTTTTAAGCACGTGGCTCCGTGAATGTTAAGCATGTCTGCTGATGTAGACGCTTGCATAAGATCGTGATTAACAAATGAATTGGCTTTTGACTTTGGCACGAGATAAGGATTTGTTTAAGAAAAAAAAAAACAATAGCACAACTAGTACAACAACGTTCGGCCGGAAACATCCCAAGTGGAACGTTGCCGATAAGTTGTTAGTCATGCACGGCGAATATATTCACGAACAAAGATAGGGGAAAAACGAAAGACAAAATACTGAGTAGGGTTACTAGGCGCAGAGATGAAATGCTGCCAAGATTTCTCCGGCCATCTCGGCCAGGCGGAACAAAACCAATGCCGAAGCCGTCGGCACGCTCAACGCCACCAGAGTCGCCACTCCGAGAACGACGCGGGGCCTAGCGTTCATCATCCGGGACTGCAGAAACCCCACGGCTTCGCATATGGTCGAGTCGTAGCTCGCGTAGCAGCGCTTCTCCCAGTCCATCCACTCGGGGGGCGGCTCGTGGCTCTTCTCCGCCGTCCTCATCTCGTGGATCCGTTTCCGGAGCACGATCATGCTTCGGTCCACGAGACGGCCGCCGGAGTACCGGTCCCGAAGCTCCTCCCCCTCTCCTCTCCTCGACGCGAAAACCCTCGAGTCGGGTTTCTTGGCAGCGGCCTTCTTGGTCCGATCTGTGGGACGAGAGGACGTGGGGCGCAGGGAAGCGTGGAGGGCGAGAAGGAAGTTGATTGCATGGCTTAGGGTTTCAAGGAAAATGGAGAGGTAAACGATGCAAGATGGTGTGGTGGGTTATGATTTCTATGAAGGCCTGGGAATGTTGGCGCCGAGTGTTTATATATATATATATATATATATAGCTTGGATACGCAGTGGGAGCATAGCGTGTAATTTAAGGGGAAAGAAAGAATATAATAACGAAGAGTGGGGCTGGAGGCGCGCGGCCAAGAAACGTGTTGTCAGGAACTTCGAAGCGCGTTGCTTTTCTTTCGGCCGATCTGAAACCATCCGAGAAAAGACGAGGTTGTCGGGGTGGGAAAGTGACACGTGGCCTTCCCCTCTAACCAGAAGCCGCCATCTACCACGACCTCCGGGCAAGTCTCGCATGCACCGGAGACGCCATGTCATCAGATCATGTGAATCTAAACATAAGAAAATTATAAAAAAAAAAAAAAATTCTGAGAGTTATTATGCTCGTCTCGATTCATTTCCAAATGTTTAAACTATGGCCAATTGAATCTTAAATATTTTGAAGATTTGTCTATATAATTCTTTCAAGTAATTTTAACTGAAAATTCTCGACGTAAGTAATTTTTTGTAGTTCCTTAAAATTAATATTTTTATTTTGATTTTTACTTCTCTTTGTTTTCCTTCTTCCTCCACCGCTTAATGAGCCTTGGCAAAGGTTGGCGAGGCTCAAGCACTCTAGGATTCGTGAGTTTGACCTTGCTAGATTAGGATGAGCTTGCCAAGGTCGGGCAAGGTGGAGCCTCTATGGACTCACTCAAGCTTGACCTCGCTAGAATCTGACAGGGTTGGCCTTCGCTAGCCTTAGATGAGGCTGCTAAGGTCAGCATCTCCTGTGCCGGGCCGTCGGCTATGGCGAAGGCCCGATGATCGATGGAGGAAGAAGGAAAAACAAGAAAAAAAAAAATCAACAATAAAAAAAAGATATTTTAAAAATTGCCTACTTTAGTTTGGCCATGCAACGCAGGATGACAAGCGTTCATGTTAGCAATTTCTTCGCGAAATTAGCCAAAAAATCTAAATCGATAAATTTTTAAAAATTTTGAGGACTCAATTAAACGTAATAGGTTTAGGATATTCTTATTAATTTTCTCATTTCACATGACTCATAAAATCAACTAACCTAGATGATGAAACGAACTCATATGCTTTGGACTTATGCAAGAATATTTTCGTGATTTTGAGCATTTTCTTCGAGCCGACCTCTTTAACCTTTTCGGCGTTCAACTGGGAAAACTCGATCATCCCATCAATTGACCACTTGAGCCCAACCAAGACGATTCCACTGTATCCGCACCGCCCAGCAGTATCTAAGGAAGGGATGGCTATTACTTCTTTCCCTTAGCGAGCGAAGATTGCAGTAGATTTCCACGTCAATCATTTTTAGCAAAAATTGCCGGATTGACTCAATTAGAAAAATTGAAAAGGTCTAAAACTGAATTGACAAGATTAGTACTAAATTTAGAATTTTTTTGATCAATTTTCCTCTTTTCCTGTTTCAATTTGGAGTCGCGCGCTCCTCCGGGGGTTAGAGAGAGGTAATGGCTGCGGCTGTTCTAGATGCACGATCTTGCTTTCCATTTCGCTAAGACCTAGTAGCAGTCGAGACCCGTTCGTCCTCGTGTGTGCTCCTCGACGATTTTCAGGAGGGCAAAAGTCCAGGTTTCTGGAAGTTGACGAGTCGGTGCCCCAGGGCGCACAGAAAATGAAATCGTGCGCGCATTTTCTCATATAGCTGAGTGGAGGGAGGGCCAACCTTCAAATATTAAATTATCTTCTCGAAGGCGGCCCTTGCATTTCGAAACAACTCGTTTTCAACCGGCCTATTAAGCCACGTGCCGCCGTCACATTGTATCCACCGCATGAACAAGAAAAGGTAATTTTATATTCAAGAATAAAATTTCACATTACACGAATTTTCGAGAGAATTCCCCAAAAAAAAAAAGTGCTAAATCTATTACAATCGTCTTAATTTAGTACTGAATTCTTTTTTTTTTGCCAATTTAGTTTTAAAGCATTTATGTCAATTCATTCCATCTGAACAATTTTGGCCGGCCGATACTAACGTGACATTATCGACACTAACATGTACTTTTTTAGTAATATTTTGAATATCTTTTTGTGAATTTTTATAATCTTTCATTTTTCTCTTTTCTTTTCTTTTTTTTAGTTTTTGTTTCCAACCTTTGGGCCAATGATGGTCACGACAGCCTCGTTGACCAAGCAGGGCCGCAACGCCCCCGTGTAGGGCTGATGAGTGTGGGCCAACAACCCTCAGCAACCCCAAGAATTGGGGGAAAAACTAAAAAACATAAAAAAAAAAATCAAAATATTATTAAAAAATCCTATATCAGCGCCAACATGTCAAAATGATTGGATAGACTGAAGTAACAAAAATACAAAAAACTTAGAACTGAATTGACAAAAATAAAAAAAAATTACGTCTGAATTGACACACTTGTAATATATTTAAAATTTTTTTTTTGGTAATTTTCTCCTAATTTTCTCATAGTGTAAAGTGCTAGGAATCTCAACTGTACTATACAGTGCACACAGCCAAAAATGAACGATGGGGGTAGCCATAGGTGCTCACCGCGTATGTTATTCTTATCCATCCACCGTCCGCGATGCCAGAGAACAGCCGTTGTTCACATATACAATTTCCTACTTGCCGACGGCGAAACAAAGAAAAGAAAGCCCAAAATGATTCTTCTTCTACTCCTTCTCCCTCTCTCTCTCCACGCTTTCAATATGTGGAACGGTAATCTCCTGCGTCTACTCTACCCACAAGAACATAAGCAAAACCATGCACGTCAAGCTTGGAAAAGAGAGAGCCAGAAACAGTTCCAGAAAACAAAGATTGCTCACTCAGGAAAATGACCATGTATGTCTCCGTGCGCATGCGCGATGAGAGAAAGATAAAAGGCCCCCAACATTTAAAGGTGCGATGAGCATCAACGAATTGACTCAGTGCCGTTCCACACATGAAACATCGAGAATGTGAGAAGAAAACATCCAAATCCTTCGGATTTTGCGGCTCAGTGCGCGGTGGTCATCAGTCATCGAGTTATTTCTAAGGAGCCTTTTATCGTAAAGCGCCACAAGGTCTCGGCTAAATGCCCCGAGTTCTATAATTGTGTATATTTGCATCACTTGTAGAACAGCAAGTGCGTCTTTGGCAATAATTACATATGCAGATTCGGTAACATGAGATTGCAAAATTCATTCCCCCCAAAAAGAAGACAGATATCAGGGAACAGGAATGAGGCCCTCCAATATTGCAATGTCATCTCCCCTAATTAGCACCTGTACGAGATGAATTAATAAATAACTGGATGTGGTATGAGACATCATTAATGCCCAATTAACTACAAACCTTCTAGGATGAAGGGTCGGATTTGGTCAAGAGCTGGTGATTCAAACTGCTGATTCAGTTCGACATCATTGGAAGGAGGCGGCTCCAATTGCAGATTTTCCTGTATTTTCGAGGCCGAAGACTTCAGGCTGCGGGAAGATTGTGTGAAGTGGTTGGTACTCGAGATGCTGGTACTTGGGTTTGTTCTTCTTAAGGAGTACATAAGTGGTGTAATACCAAAACAGCAGTATTCTACTTTGAGCTATGACCGTATCCCGAATGCGACTCCCTCCAAATGACAGCCTTTCAAGTGCCTGCAAAATATGGAAACACTGGGTCACACAACTGAAGCATAATGGTATATGGTACTCTCCTCAACGCTTGGCTATGTAAGCAGGTATCAAAATCCTCCAAGTAAATAACACATTAAACAGATAATAAGGTTGTGAACACGGCATTTATCAGCGACTTCAAGATCTGAAACCCCTCGCCTACTCAGTATAAAGTGAAGGCTTGCACGCTGTGTGTACAAAAGGAAGCAGAGAGAATACTCAAAAAGGAACTTATTTTATTTTTCTAGCCTCTTAGGTCAGCTTATGTCCTTGACATATTTATACACTTAACAAATAATTCCAGAGAAAATATTAAAATCTACTCTTGGCTCAATGTCCGCCTATTCAATACATAGTCAAACGAGCAATTCCATAAAAAGTTTTCAAATTCTTTCAAATTCTTAGTGCTTCAGAAGATTGAACAAGTTCAATATCCAACATAAAGTACTTTGCCAAATGTCCTAGTACAAATGCAGATTTTTCATGAAGCATTAACTCCACAAGATGGCCACATTTTTGACTAAAAGTCGCAAATCACAGATGAGCCTCAACAAATGATTTTAATGATTGTGTGTAACCCACAACAGGTCATGAAAAGTTCTAAAGGAACTTCAACTGCGCTATTACCTGTTCTCCAGTCTGTATGTCAAAGGAATGCTCATGCTCAAACTTAGGCCACTAAATTCATTGATACAAAGCCCCTGAAATGCCCTGAAAGCACACAGCCAAACTTGGGGTGAATCAATGCAACGAGATCATTTGTTAATGAACCATAAATTGATAAACATAATGTGTTTACCATCTGATAGCGAAACACAAGGAATCCAGCGGAAAATTATTGGTGAGTTATCCGCATTTACGTAATAGCCACCAAATACAATGAATACTGTCATTAGGGATGGCCCCAATGCCGTTGCTGCTTCAGTGGTTGGAACCATTGCCCCAACTGTCAGTCCCATTGCAGATGCAGCAAATGATTCCAGGGTCACAACTCCACAAAACTTTCCAAATCTGAAAAGAATCTTCCAATATGAGAGGTGAAGCAATGGAAAGGTTTAACATGAATGCAGTCTTCTACGTATATGATTTTTAGAGATCTTATAATGCAAGTAACATTTCAGTAGAAAACAATATGGTGATAGTCGGCGATCAATGATGACAACCCATCCCTCCGCCGGAAAAGATAACATAAAAGAACCCCAAAGAAATAGAAAGAAAATAAAAAATCATACTGATAAAGAAAGGTAAAATACATGACCAAGCAAGTCCTCTCTTTTTACTTTTGTGACACTCGACTTCCCTGTGCTTCAGCTAGGATAAGAAGAGTAAAATGTACTGTTTCAAGTTTTAGCAATCCTGAAAGCACAAAGAGAAATTGTCTAGTATTAATTTGAAGAGCTACTGCTTATCACATCAAATCAATAATTAAGCTTGTCAGTAACGCTTCTTAGCACAAGACTTTTAAGCATCACAAATCAAAGCATAAGACAGAACAGAAGGTCTCTGTGCTAATGTTAATGTATCCTTTTCGTAACCAGGCAACAAGTGCTATGAGCCACGGCAACCCCTCACCCACATGCCATTTTTTTTTTTTAGCTAAAGCATTTGGGTGTTTGGGAAATTTTCTTAAAAGTAAACAAAACACCCCTCTCTCTCTCTCTCTCTCTCTCTCTCTCTGACCAGTCTGAGGAAATTTATTCGCCATACTCGATACCTACCTCAACGCCTACCAATTTGGACAAAGAAGTGCAAGTGTTATCCTTTCACCAGTATCCTCTTTCACATGCCGACTAGGCAGCTTCTCCTCCATATAAGTCCAGAAAAGACGTTGAAACATAGTTTCGTGAGCAAAGTGGAGAGATGAGTGAATGATGTAATTGATCTGTAGCCATATCAGAGTACTACAGTGCCAAACCCTCATAGCATGGTCGGAGTAGGGAAACACAAGATAAATATATGACTCAGAAAAATTGCATCTAGGATTTGTTAGCAGTTGAAAAGAGAAGCCTTAGAAAAACCTAGTTTGATAAGTTTTCTGTGGTTTTTATGCATCTGCATGATGCCCCCATATGAAGGCACTCTGTCAAATATGGTTGAGAGTTTTTTGATCTTATGTTTTTTTGGTAGGCAAGAATATTTTTTGATCTTATGTTCATGTTCAGATAATCAAATAAAAGTTCATCCCAAGAGAATAAGCTACAACCCTTCCCTAGATGGCAAAAGTAGAGAGAGCAGAAAAAAGGAGGGAGGCCCACCCAAAGAAGAATGAAAAATTTTGATGACGATGACAAGATGATGAAGATACCTGCACAAATTTGGATGAAGACGTGCCATGGGATACAAAAGGGCACCAAACATAAGGGGAAATGCCGCTCCAATTGGAATCTCGGCTAACAGTTTGGAGAGTAAATAGGGTCCCAGTGCATAACGACCCTTTGCCCGCTCTCTATCTACAAGGCACGTTCCTTGGAAACACCCCTACCGTCTTTGTAAGTGCAGCCATTGCAGTATTAATTGCAGCAACCTGTCCAGACAAGAAGACTGAGATTTAAAAGCTCTTAAAATATTGCAGATGTTGAAGAGTTAATTACATATGTTCATTGTAAGCAACTTCAGGACAATGAGATAAAGAGATGAATTTTGCAACATTTTTGCCGCATTTCGCTGTTAGTACTCAAGCAATCTGACATCACAGTGTCCTCCCTAAGTCACACAGGTATAGTCTCGTTACCCTGAATCATTACCCTTAATTCTAATAAAATTTCGACGGTCATGCCAAAACCCTTTAGCTAACATATCTGCAGGATATGACTTGGAGGTTGTTCAATGTCTGGACAGTTGGTCATAATAAAGTTTAGCAAATGCTCTGCTTACAACTTTCATCAGCCATTCATAACTGTCTAGAGACAAAGACTATACACTACAGTCCTCAATTGCACTATGGACATGATGGCCCATGCTGTATGCAGCGGGTGCATTGTAAAATAAAAGGAACTAACAATAATAAACGATTCTATACACCACAATGTTGTGAGAAATTATGATAAAATCTAGAAAGATAACAAGCAGTCCTATCTAACTGTGGGAATTAAAAATTAGCAACAAAATGTTTGTAAGTAGATTAATATCAAATGCAGCCAGTATAAGTTGTCCACCTCTCAATATCAATTCAGATCATTTGGAGTCCTTTACCCTAACTAGGAAAAACCCATTCAAAGGCAATACTTTATCATAGAACATTCAGAAAACAACAGCTTGACCTGAAGCAATCCCATTCTATCTTGTATCGATGTCTGGGATCGTCCCATTCTCAACAAAAACTGAGCCAAATATTATGCTGATCCAATTGACATGCTTGCCCGAACTTTATTTGTTGGTCCATCGCGGGAAGCCTGCCAAGAAATAGTTAACTTTCATTTTTTGCAAAAATGCCAAACTGTAATGAGGCAGAAAACATAAACTAATCGAGTACTTGGCATGCTTGTTTTAGCATCTAGGATGCTAACATAATCTTCTAATGTATCTAGCTTAAGACACCTTGCTAAGAGTTGATCTAAATTCCAAATTATGATAGCGCTATTTGTATGTACAGAGGAGAGAGAGAAATTAAACATGTTGAATAAAAGCTTTCCTTACTTGGGAATAGTGATAAACAGTGTGATTTAAATAAATAAATTGGGTTATCTTTCCAATTATCTATCTTTCCAGCTCTTACAATTCGAAATACAAGCTCCTATTTAATTGATAATCTTGCTTGCCAGGCACAATTTGAATCCTTTCATCTCAATAAAATCAGAGGGAAGAAAATCATAAAAAGAAAAGCAAAGAAGAAAGGGGGACGGTTAATCATTGACTTAAAGACCTGCAACCAAGCACGTTTAAGAAGCAACCAGAATTGTCTCCACCAGCCCCCTTACTTTTAACAGCAGCTCTCTTATCAAGTGTCTTCCCATTCCTAGAAATCTCCCTTCTGGTAAGGGGGGTTGCATATAGAATTTCTGATGAATGCTGAGAGAATGATTCAACAAGACCATCTATCCTTTTATGAGATGAGTTGACACTTGCTGCAGAGCTGTAGTCAATGGATATGAGATCAGCCAAAAATTCCGCAGGATTCACATGATCTGGGCAGTTATACCTGTTAGATGGAACAACCAGTCAATCAATGCTTCTAGAAGTACCAAATGCCACTCAAAAGCTCACTTGATAAAAAGTTGCCAAGCAAATAGAAGAAGAAAGTAGTATAATGGATTATGGGTCAACACCCAGAAGAGATCAAATTAAAAGAAATGCCAAAAATGGCTTTAGATATGAAATTTAGACATCTTAAGTTCTATCATGCAGCACAAGAAAAGTGCCAACAGGCAGATTGTCTTGTTTCTAAAAGGAGACATGAGAATTTTATTCTGCTGAGCAGAGAAAAGCCCTTACTTTTCTTATATACCATGTATACCCTATATAAAGACTGCAGGTTAAGGAAGCACTGTAAGATAGCCCGAGATTATGAGAAAGCAAAGTCATAACAATGATATTAGACTTATCAGTTACTGCCTACACAAAGGAAAGTAGGAGGCTGAAGAGATGTAAATTAAGCGGCCAAATGCAAAGCTTTACTTGGACCTGGGAAAAAAAAAAAAAGAAGCAAACCAAGCACATAACCCCTGGCTTACAACTCTCAGTTAAGTTCTGTTAGAGCTGCAGCTGTGCAGATCAAACACATTTTTTGCATCTTTTATTCCACAGATTATAATGCTATAAAAGCAGGTGCTCGTCAAGTCCTATGAGTGATGATAACCGTAACCCAAAGAAATGTACCAGAACTTGAGCAAGACAAGGTTTAGCATCAAACCCAAATTTGGAAAAGTAAGCCAGAGGCTCATCACGTGCAGGACCCGAATAGACAAGCACACCCTCTGCTAGCAACAGTATGTCATCAAATTTATAATAGACTGAACCTCTGGGCTGGTGTATCGAACATATTACTGTATGCCCATCCTCTGCAAGCTGTCTAAGGGTCTCCATTACTTTCTCTGCCTGGAAGGCATCAAGCCCTGAAAGAAGCATGAGGGCGATAAAGGAAAGTTTTACCGACAAAGATTTCACAAAAATAGCATGTCCAGTGCATATTCACTGTAACCAGACAATGCTTGAAGTAGGAAAAGCTGAAGCATAAACAATATGACTACGGACCCAGCACGTTCAAGCCATTTGTTTTACTTTGGAAAATGTGAGGCAAAGCTACAACACCCAAAACAATCTTGCTATTTGAATCATGTGAGGAGATATGCATACACTACTTGGAAAGCACTACTTGATCATAAGATAATGATAATACAAATAAAATAACCTCTTACAACTCATTCACATGTCTTAACTTTGTATGCACTAGCTTGGTATTGGGCTCATCATGGAAGCATTCATTCACACGACACAAACAGCAATTTATGAAAGCATTCATACCTGTAGTGGGCTCATCCGCAAATATTACGGATGGGCTTGCAATTAGTTCACATGCAAGGGATAATCTTTTCTTTTCACCGCCACTTATCCCACGAACTTTTGCATCACCAACCCTGGTTTCAGCACAACTGACCTACATGCAGAGGAGAAGGGGGAACAGAGCAACAATCTGTTATACATTCTCAGACATGAAAAGCGAACAGATTTATCGCTAGTGAACTGTATCAATAAGAAATTTCACTTATGCTAACAAGTTTGAATAGCACAAACACAAGTTCATCCAAAATGGAAACATCTCATAGTAGTCCGTACCAAGCCTAGCTTAAACAAGAGGTTGTTCACATATTTTTCCCTCTCATCAACCGAATAAACCTCTGGAAGCTGAAGCTCAGCAGCGAGAGACAGCGTCTCCCTCACAGTCAATTGCGAGAAGAAAAGATCGTCCTGTCGTATATACGCAAACCTGCAATGACCGTACCAAGTGGAGACTATGACGACATTCAATAGAGAGCTACTATATGTTCCGATGAAAACATACGTGGGACCGCTAAATACCTGTAAGATCTATTTTCTCTAGGCAGTCCATTGAACTCCAAAAGACCTGACAAGTGCAATCGGGGCGACGCCACTAGCTGACCAGCTAGAACATTGAGCAAGGTGGTCTTTCCTGAACCTGATGGTCCCATGATGGCAAGCAACCTTCCAGGTTTTGCCTCTCCACTCAAATTGCAAAGCAAAAATCTCACCTGTGACACCATGCATCTCATTAAGTCAATCTACCAAAACACAATCTTTTAAGCGTATTCCAGCAAACAACACTTTCAACAAAGCAACACTGAAGAAATAAAAAGCTCTTAAGCCTATTCTTGGAAGAGGTCGCCCTCTGCGACTGCAGCTAAATTTCTAAGGTCTCGAGTTCTCGCATAGTGCACAGACAAGCAACTAACTTCGGCGAATCATGAAAATTCTAACTAAAAGTTTTGATGAAATGCGTCCACGCATGTGAAAAGATTGAAGATGCAATCACACTCCCATGGTCCATCAAGGAGATAGCTGACAACAATCATAGAATAAACCAGATTATCAATATAATTAAACGCAGATGGCATCATAGCACAAATAATATTCAGCACCACGTTACCATACCGCCTCAAAGAGTACGTCAGCTCAGGGAACCAGCGACTCAACTCAAATCTGCAGTTTCCTAAACATTTTTCGTCATTTTCTTTATTCCCTCACTTGCCCAACACATGCTAGAGCTCTATCACCCGCCGGAACATGCCACTCACCGTTTTCGAGGACTTGTCGGAGAGGGAGCACGTGATGTTGCGCCACCGTATAGTCACCGGGCGGACTCTGCCGGTGGACGGAGCTTCTCCGCTAGGCGGTTCCCCTCCGTCGAGGTCGTCGCCGTCGAAGCGCCGCCCAGGCTCGTCGTCCTCCGGCGGGAGGGCAGGGCCGGGGCCGGAGAAGAGGCGGATGAGGAGCGCCACCGCGGCGGCCGCCAGGACCTGGCCGACGCCATTCCCGCCAAAATTCACAATCTGGCCGACCTTCCTCGCGCCAAGCCCCACCACCATCTTTCACTGTTCTCGCTTCGCTCCTCAGTGGCACTGAGCTTCGCAGCCTTCAGCTGTATGATCGTCTGCTTGTTTTGTTAACGGGAGTTTTCACTTTCCGCTGGGCCACCTTCGAAGGACTTTGGAAGATGCCTGCGGTCCGACGCCGTTTTTGACTGGATTGCGGTCCGTCGCAGTTTTTGACGCGTGTCCTCTTTTCAGTTCTCGAGGATAAGATTGGGCTTCTCCAGTAAAACTCAGCCTTACTTTCTCCAGCGAAGTCACGAAGGGATCTACACCGACCCGACGCCAGTTTAATATATAATTAAAAAAAGATTAATAAGACGAAACACCTAAAATCGATACATTTATGACTAATGTATCCCAAATTTTTTTATCACAAAAAACCTCTAATTTATATGCCTATCATAAGTTTAACTTAAACTGATACACCCATGACAAATTTACTTTCCGTTAATTTTCATTACATTTACAGTTAAATTATAGAGTTGGATAACATGTGACAATACTGATTTGTGATTTTTACCCTATGTTTGTCGTATGTATTTGTTTGGAGTTTTCGTGATATTATCTCAATTTAATGGAAGCTAACGAAGGGTAAATTTGTCAAAAGACGTACTAATTTGGGATTTTTTATGGCCAAATTTTTTTGGGTAAATTTATTAAAATTGTACCAATTTATGATTTTTGGTGATCGAAAAATAGCTTGGGGTAAATTTTGTTACATGTGTGCTAGTTTGGGGGGTTTTGTGATAAATAAATTAGTTTGGATAAATTTATTTCAAGTGCACCGGTTTTATTTTTTTAAGAAAAAAATTAGTTTTGGGTAAATTTGTTACGTGCATATTAGTTTGAAATTTTTCGTTATATTAACCAATTAAAAAACACTTGATATCACTTTTAAGGAGACTACACAGTGTGTTACGCAACCACGAATCCAAGTTTATTAAGAGCTCTTATGTCAGCCATAGGCTACCGTTAAAGTCGTAATTAGTGGTTATGCATAAATTTGAACAATAAAAGAATAAAAAATAAAAAAAAAGTTGCTTCTGGACCTGAACGTTCTGTTTTTTAGATGGTTTTCATTACGTAAAAATATTACAAAGTGTTACGCTTCATAAGAATATATTATGAGAATAGAAATAACGAATGGAAAGATCATTGTATTACGAAAACTCTTAATCCAATAATTTTAGCATCTCCAATAATTTGTGTCTCCTCGATTGATAGATTGGTGTCCCTATATAACTTGTAGAAACTCAATGTTTGTTGACCATGCTAATTTTCATTATATCGGTCGAAGAGGGATTATTGGAGAAATGAATACAAGAAATGAATAAAGCTCTAACAAAAGTTTTAGTATTAAAAAGCCATCGTTATACGATGGAGTTCTGTCATCTCAACAAGTCAAAATATTCAAACCATCAAATGAAACCCACTGTTAAAAGCCCTGTAAATCTGTACGACGGGGTCAAACAAGACTTGTGCCTCGATAGTTAAGCTTCTTAGGCTATATGTTTTTCGCATGGCATGGTCGTGCAAAAACTCTATTGAGTGATATGTACTCAATTAAGTTCATATTATATGACAGAGATTCCATTGAAAGTGTTGAAATTATGTCTCGAGTTTAAGCCTATGAACGAAATCCAATGTGAATAGCAATATATGAATTGTGGATTATATTGTTTTTCGGATAACCAATCGTGCATCAATTGGGAAAGTGCTAACCATTGATAGATTTGAAATCTTGGATGGAAGTTGCGTTTCCATGTTGAAGTCCTCACTGCAGGTTTTACTGGACGGCCAAGATAAGAAGAAAATATAAAAGGCAAAGTCAAAAGAAGAAAGTCCAATCTTGGACTTGTTGACCGAATAACATGGATTCCTAAAGCATGTTGGAGTCGGTTACTGCAGCTTTATCATGGCACAATATATATAATTTAATCAAGGGATTTTTCAAGGGTAAGAGAAGTTGACGTAAGGGTTTCTAGAAGCTTTCTACGAGCGCTTGCACGAGGCGTTTATCTCGCGGAATTACGGCAAGAAGAATCACTGTTCGAGCCAAGTAAATTTTGTTATTAAATTTGCGTATAATTCCTTTGTGAGATTGAGATATTATTTCGTGAGGAATTTGGGGCTAAACACAGTGTGTGTTCTTGATTGTAATTGGGGTTGGGAAACACTGAGAGTGTTTGAGTGACTCGAGTGATTTGTAATCTCCGTGTATCGCTTGATCTATAGTGGAATTCGTTGCTGCTCTCCCCGTGGACGTAGGTCTCTACGACCGAACCACGTAAATCTGGTATCCGATTTATTTTCTTATTCTGTCTATTTTCGTTCGATCGCTTGTTCCGTACAACAGAAAGTATAAGAAGTAAGAAATCTTACTATATCCTATTCTATTCTAATATAGTTGGCAATACTAAATTGGTCCTTAGTGCACCAGGCATTATGATCTAGCTGGGTCGTGCAAAAATATAAGTTATGTAACCATATGTATGATCTAGTCATAGAAAAGTACTAATGTCTTAGACACTTGGAATCCTCGTTTACTGTTGAAAATATGTCTCAAGTTTGAACTCATCGAGTAAAATCTGAGCCGAGGCGAAGTAGTTAAAACTAGTCACGTGAAATATATGGACTTCTTGTTCGTGGAAATTAAAGAAATAAAAAAAATAGAAGGGCGCACAATTGTTTTGGTTACTAGAGTCAGCCAAGGTAAATAAAAGAAAAACTTGACCATGGACTTTGTTGACTAGATTGACCGAATTTTAGTGGATGGTGTGCGAGGATTTCTTTTCCATGAGATATTCTATTTCGGCGGATAGGCCAGACTTATATTTGGTTTCCTTCTCTAAACATAATAATAGACATACGTACGTTTAAGGGAAGTCTACATCGATGTTCAAAAAGATGAGGCACAGTTGTTGACGTAACGAGGTCTTGAAGTGCCGTTTCTTTGAGTGCTTGGTAAGAGTCTATTTTTGTGAAATTACATCAATAATTCAAGTGTTGAAGCAAATTAAGTCTTGTTGTAAAATTTGTGTATTAATTCATTCGTGAGATTAAGAGATTATATTATTAGGAATTGTGGGGCTAAACATTTTGTGCATTCTTGAATATAATTAGGGTGAGAAACACTAAGAGTGTCTGAGTAATTCAAGTGTGGTTTGTAATCTTCATTTATTGCTTGATTTATAGTAAAATTCGTTACTACTCTTCTCGTGAACGTATGTCTCTATGAATGAACCACCTACATCTGGGTTCAATTTATTTTTTGTTTTGTCTATTTATTATTCGATCGTTTATTCACGCACCAATAATAATGATGATAAGGGGGATTAAATTCCTCATACCGATTCGTAATGATGCAGAAGCACCGAGCTCTATTGATTAACTCGCAAGCTCAACTCTGTCCTCGTTGATTAATCCACTAATGATGTAGGAGCGTCTGATTTGTTGAAACAATCCTTAAGTTTTGATTTGTCGGCGATCAAGATGTTGACTAAAAGTATTGATTCTTTTGTTGCTGATAAGATTATCGATTTACCAGATTGATTTCTGATTCCATCCCAATTCAATATATACTCTTGTTGGATTAGTTGTTGATTTGATAACAAATTAAAGACATATCAATAGGAGGCTGATTGGAGTTATTCATTTGATATTAGTAGATCTTTTAATATTGTTATCAGCTGTACAAGGCTATTGAAGGAAGTCAATTGTATTTTATTTGCCTTGTCTTATCTCTCTATTAATAGAAGAGTGTTCTCCATTGTAACACAGATATCTAAATGAATGAACGAGAATTTGGCATCATGAGTTAAATTGTTAATTGTCGGTTTCTTTATCCTTGCAGAGTGGATTACTCATTGATGGTGAGTCCAAAGCCCTTTAACCTTGATTGGTGGTTATGCTTTAGATTGTGGTGTTGAGCTTCTATCCAATCTCGATAGTGATCCATGACTAGTGGTGCATCATTTATGCCTTGATGGTGATAGTATCTAATATCCATCCCATACACTCTAATATGTTCACACTTATTTCGGCAATTGCTCAAAACACACTTGCACACCCTTACAATCACGTCACTAATTAAGGTCATATTTGTCCAAAACTTGTATCACTCTATATTTATATTTTTGTTCATTTTTTTTATATTCCATTTTTGTAGTGCATAATTTTAGGTCCTTTGGGCTCGATACTTAACTAGATCCATCTACGTCTCTCAAATGGGACTATTAACTCCTCATCACGAAACAAATTTAATTAGCACTCTGATCGTGGTCATCACCACTTTTGCCGCCTTTAATGTTGCCCCGACGATGACACGGACCCGATCTTCCTAGGGAATGAAATGGCCCGAATCGACTTTTCATGTGGCGGACACAAATCCGTATAGGGTAGATACAAAGTCGACATTATTCCGTATAACATTCAATTAACGTACGTATGCCTGTTTCTCGAAATACATGATTGATGTAGTCTGTCCTCAAAATTGTGTGGACCGACGACTTTTGCTCTGACTTGGTGGTGGGATGGGAAGCTAAACATCGTTTTTAGGGCATACTCATTGCATCGCACAATAATGGTAGTCTTATATGGGCCAATGCCATGAAGGTTCGCTATCTTCATAGTTCATAGTTCATCGGTTCGAAGAAAGGCCACCACAGAAATTTGATTGTACATAAAGCAATATGAGGGAAGTATTTAAGAGGAAGAATAGATCCTGATGGCGATGCGATCGTAGCTATTGACAATATTCACATTTAATGACAGTTTTCGCTCAGAGTGGCCCTCGTGAATTACGTCTAACATATGCATTCCTAAAGTTTTTTTTTTTATGGTATCGAAGGTGTCCGGGTCAGCGTCCGCACGGATCGCGCTCCTCGACTAATCCTCCGGAAGGGTTAGCGCATTCCTAAAGTTATGGGCAAAAAAAAAAAAAAGTAATGATCCAAAGGCGGCGTTATTGTTCCTCCCAATATCAGAAGCTTGGAACTTTGAGAAGTGCCATCATCTCCTAACTTTGCTCCAATTTACTCTATGCTTGCCATGTCAAATGCCCTAATCAAGGTGGCATCGTATCTATTAACATTGCAAGAAGATGGCATCTTATATTTTTTTTTTGAAGAAACCATTTCCACTTAATGTTAACACGTTCATATGGGCTTTATAATGTTATTTGGATCTTGTTAACGAGTACTTCGAGATACCATTTTCGTTTTTAATACACCAATTATACATAACAAGGTAAAGATAGTGCACTGGGAGTGGCAAACTTTCCTTCTAGAGGTGTTTAAAAAGCACGAGAATTTTATTACTTTGTAAATTATAAGTTGTCGAATAAATCAGCAGTACATAAACTTATTGTCAACAACTACAACATGCAGAGACCGAACTTGTGATATACAATCTTTGGCTACGTAGCATGATCTGAAGGCATTAGATATAAATATGCCTATAAAAATACTCTAAGGGAAGTTTCATGTCGTCGGGATCTTCTTGACTTCGTTCTCTCTCTCTCTCTCGCTCTCTCCGTTTATTTGATCCCGAGTTTGCACCGGGTGATTGTATAAACCAGAAGAGAAGAAGAAGATGGGGATTCTTGATTTTTATCAGATCTTTGCACCATTTCTACACCAAGAAAGAAGCGCAAGCCGATGCAGGTACTCGTTTCCTTTCCCTGTCCACCCCAACAACCAAAGAAGAAAATCACAGAGATTTCAGCTTGTAGTTGTAGGAGTTCTCGTACCCAGTAGGGGGTCTTTAGCTTCAACAGTTGTCTTTCATTTTCTTTCTTCTTTCCCTCTTCAGACAGTTGAAATCAAAGTGAAAATGGACTGCGATGGCTGCGAGAGTGAAAAGCATCGTTTCGTCCATGAAAGGTACCAAATACGTATCTCTCGACTAGCACTACAGATCTCTCACGGAATATGAAGTTAATCTTGTGACTGCAAGATGAGATATCATTGAAGATTTTTACTGATCCAGAATTCATTTGACTTAAGTTGAGCTGGGTAGACTTTCTTGTTGCGAAAAACTGGGAGATTAATGACGAAGTCATGACACAGTAGTTAAGGAAGAAGAGAACTTCTGGGCATCCACAAGGTAAAGCTGAAGGAGACATTAATATCACTGTTGACCCATTCCCTCTGTTCACCCACCTCCTCCGAGAAACCCTAGCATCATAATTACTGTTCTGCGACTACAGCCACGATTTCTTGTCCTGATGAGTGCCCGATGTGCCAAAACATTTTCATGGAATCTTGTTTACTAATTGAGTTGATTGAGCATTTAAGTAGGTCAACGACTTTATACACAAGTCTCCTTCTTTCATCGTCAAAATGTGATCTTATGGATTCTGATTGTACGGGCAATATGGTGACATAGATATGCATTCATATCTCTTTGTATCGTGAATTTGAACTAAAAAGTAGAATCCTACAGTCACGGCTCATCCCTTAATTATTTGAATATGTCTTTTTCACTTTCTTCGATTCCATCACTTCTTGAAGTTGGAAATGCCATACAAATTAACCCTAGGAAAGTATCTCGATGTATGTAGGTATCATAAAGAAACACATGATGGTATGACAGCCTCGTCGGAGACATCTGAACCAAATTAAGGAAAAAGCCCACCTAATTAGTACTGCAGGTGAATATTGGATGGGTGGGGATCGAGCCGGGCTCTTGGGTCGGGTTTAATTTGTTCCTTAGCCTTGTCCATAGCCAAAAGTTATGTACAGAATTTTTGGGATGGACCGGGCTTTGTGACTTAACAGCCTTGCCCATGCTCATCCAAAAAATACCCTTAAGCCCATTTGACCCGGATGGGCCAGTGGGCCGCCTGGTCCATGATTAGATCTAGGAATATCCATTTACTTGCATTTATTTCTTCTTTAACACCGCTATATCTATGGTCCTAAGCAAGACCTTAAAATGCTTCATCCGAACTTTGGGATATAAAATTTAAGGGTTTTCCTTAGGATGAAATGAAGAAAAATATTTTCTCTCAACTTAAGGGGTAACGGTTGAGAAGGTAAACTCCACGTCAACTTTGATTGCCTACCGTCAGGTAAGCAGGTATAGTAGCCTCCCACGTCTAGGGTGAGTCATTTATGTTTTGGCTCCTACGTAGCTAGCCTGTGCTTCGCACAGTACTTGTTAACTAGCTTGCTAGTTATGTACCCTTGGTTTTAACAAGCACCGTGTCACTTATGACATGACAAGAAAGAGAGTGGAAAAAATAGGCATGAACCATACTACAATTGCATGATTTTGTAGACTTCTTTCACGAATGTGCCAATCAGCCACAACAATAAGCTAGTCCATCACTCATGTTGGTACGCGATTCCGATTTGCCATTTATATTTGACCAGTCATAGATCAATTAAGGGTCCGGCTATCCTTTTAAATCTATCCAGTATGTGTTAGATATAGATTGCGAAATCAGTTCCTAACCTCGACCAAAAAAAAAAAAAAAATCAGTTCCTAACGGCTTGAGTTTTGCGAAACGATTTTGCTAACAGAACCTGACTGATGGGTAAATTGCTCAACCTACGGCTGCGGTCCATTTGCAGGAGTGAAATCGGTGGAGGTGGACAGGAAGCAAAGCCGGGTGACGGTCCAGGGCATGTGGAGCCGAACAAGGTCTTAACGAGGGTGAAAAGCACGGGGAAGAAGGCAGAGCTATGGCCCTACATCCCTTACAACTTGGTGGCTTACCCGTACGTGGCTCAAGCTTACGACAAGAAGGCACCCGCCGGCTACGTCAAGATGGCGGCACAAGCCTCCCTAGCCCAAACGCTGCTGACGAGCGCTTTACCACTCTCTTCAGTGACGAGAACCCCAACGCTTGTTCCGTCATGTGATGTCAATAAGTCCACACCCAAGAGTTCTGTGGCAAGGAGTTCTTGTCAGATACAAAAGAATTTGTGTGATTAGCGCGCATAACAGTACAGTTCAATATAGTTTATCTTGCAAACTCAAGGTTCATTTGACATGTATCTTGTTTTGTAAAATTTCTCATAGAGTGCCATTATGATACCTAAACATTAATTATGTATCGATATTAGAAGTTTCCAAAACGTATCGGGTTATTGAGAAAAAGAGAAGCAACTTTCAATCCGAAGATCAATTTGGTCCCCATCTGGAAGCATCCCAAAATCGTCAGCAGATGAACTCTCACACCTTTATTAGAAAAAGAAGATGAAATCCTCAAACTGAATATGCATACAAATCCAGAAAAACATCATTTGTATCGTTCAAGAAAACCTAACCCACGCTCACAAGGGCATTGCCTTTCTTGGATTCAGAAGGTAAACCAAAACGCATCACCGTCTAAATCTTTCCACTTGAGATCTAACGACGAAGAACGGACTCAAAATCAAAATAGACGCTGAAGTGATCATTAATCAAATTAAACATTCATCATGGAGATTCATCTTTATTTCGTGTACTGAGTGCAAGCGGGGAAACACGTTCGGCAAATGCAGGAGATATGACAAGTTCGTACCTTTTATGGTGAAAAATCAACTCGCCCTCGTGCTATTGCTAGCTCATAGAGAAGGCGATCTCACCAAATGTTCCATGTCTTTGTATGATATCCCCACATTTTATGTTTTTATGTGTCTACATTGACTACCTAAGGACCGCATTCAGTCTGACTTTTGCATGGACATCGTAGCGATATGAGCCTAATGTTGGGGAAAACCTGGTCTGAAATTGGATGACCAGTGAGCAGTCAACCAAAGAGATTGATTCCATGAGTCTAACGTAAGTCTCACAAAATCAGACCGAATGTGATTCGCCACATCTATGAAGCCCAAATTAGGCGACACTGAATGTGCTGGTTTGAACTATTTCCATCTATGGATGGTTTTCATTTGAAGGGGAAGAAAAAGTACACCTCCTACTCAATGTTCATAAAAAGGCAATGTTCTTTCTAAGAGTAGTTTAGTTGGGAAAGTACAAATAAAGAGAAGTGGAGGTCTGAAATAGGGGAGATCAAACGACGGACAACCCGTCAAGGCTTGAGAGGTAATTGAGTGAGTTTGGGCAATATTCTTACGTCAGAGAGATTGGCATGTTCATGTTTTCCCCTTCCAATAGGACCCATTCAATGATCACCTCTATTCTGAAATGATGCGATTTACCGTTTTAAGTACTTGAGTACGGGGAACTGCTCATATCTGCCTCTAGGGTTTTGCTCGCTTGGAGACTTGAGTGTCTTTTGTTACTTTGAGATTTGGGGCCGACGGACTTTTTATGTTAGCATTGTATTTGTGCATTAATTAAATGTTTGCATTGTCTCATTTTCTTTTTAAAGAAAATGATGGAAATGCTATCAGCGCTAAGGACCTATGACGAACGTTTTATAAGGGTCTTAATTGGTTCGGAAGTGTTCTATCTCCATAATTAGTATTACTCTTCACCACTTGTTGACAACCTAAATTTTTTACTAACCATTTTGATCGTTTTTTATAAAAAAAAAAAGGAGAACTAATTTTAGTTCTTGCCAAAAAAAATTAAATCATTTTTTCATATTTATTCATGCATCTCATTCCGTTTGTGGCGGAGGATATGAGCTTAAATTGATGGGCAATTGGACTGAGCATAGGGTGAAATGCGTTGAAATTTTATGAAGGCTTGGATTTAAAGAAATTATTTTTTTTTCAAGGACTGAATTGCAAATACTTAAGACTTCAAGGACTGAATTCAAATACTTAAGACTTCAATGACTGAATTGGCAAATACTTAAAAACTTCAAGGACTGAATTGTAAATACTTAAGACTTCAAGGACTGAATTGCAATACTAAGACTTCAAGGACTAAAATGCAAATATTTAAAACTTGAAGGATTATTTTGTAAATAACTTAAAAAGGTGAGTCAGTGGGAAAATTAGAAAAGTTGATGGAGAAGATAAAAACAAAAAAAGTTGGTGGAGAGTGGAAAATAAAGATAAAAAGAGTTAGTGGAAAAACAAGAGTGGAAAACAAAGATAAAACAGAGTTAGTGGAAAACAAGAGTGGAAAATAAAGATAAAAAAGGTTAGTGGAAAAACAAGAGTGGGAAATAAAGATAAAAAAAAGTTAGTGGAAAACAAGAGTGGAATAAAAAAAGTTAGTGGAAAAACAAGAGTGGAAAATAAAGATAAAAAAGAGTTAGTGGAAAAAAAGAGGGAAGATAAAAATAAAAAAAAGTTAGTGAAAAATAAGAATGAATATGGATATATATATATATAATATATAATATATATAAAAGAGATAGAGGAACACACTATAAAGGGGAGGAAGAAAGATTTAGGGGGATTCATTTTGAAGAGAATTTACAAGACATAAGAGAGAGGAGAGAGTTCTATTGGAGAGGTAAATGAGAGTTCGAACTCGGTGTTGCCATCCCAATCTTCCATCGACCAAAGCAAAGTTTGAGTCCATCCTCATCATTCAGCCACAAGTCCATCCCGTCGTTGTGCCGCCATTTGCAACCTTGATCCACAAGGTAATAAGACGTTCAAATTCGCATCAAATCACCAAATTAGGTACGACCCTAATCATTTAGAATATTCAAAAATCTTGTGCCTAAATGGATTTATTCGAATTATGATTTGCCTCGTTGAATATGTTTGCATGTCTTCTTTGGATAAATTGTACATCCATTTTGAGGTATATTCATCGCACAATTTTAAAAAAATCCCAAAAGTTTTGAGTGTATCAATCGCTATGTCAAGATAAAAGAGCATATATTTTTATATCATGTATATAATCATATTTATAACTACCTTGTAAATATTTAGAGTAAACCGAATGCATTGCATATAGTTTAGTTTCTTTCCCTTGTCATAAAGAGAAAAAACCCAAAAATTTTTTTTACCTTGAGCTTCAGTGGAGAATCCATCATAATTGTCCAATTGAACATTTTTTTATGAAATTGGTACCGAAATGGCATTAATTGAAAAGGTTAATGTAATCAAGTCCTCGATCACCTAATCTCTGGTTTCATAGAGAATAAAGTAGTTTCTCCCGCTATTTATTCGGTTTTCTAATCAACTACCAAAAATGATTAGGGGCGACTCATGATATTTTTTTTGAAATTAAACTTAAGTCACGATTTGTAGAACTTGAGAGAGTTCGAGCTAACTTATTAATCTAATTAATTAATTTAGTATCCATTAACCTGAAATCGTAAAACCGATTTTAGGTCGTGACACCACTCTCATTTCAAAAATCCAAGGTTTGTCCAGCTTATCACACCGTAGCTCACCAAGAACACGAAAAAGATCGTATTCTAGTTTCAAAAAGAAAAGAATAGAAAAAAAAAATCCTAACCTAGCATTTCGACATAGTTGCCTTGAGCTCAACTGTTAAGCTGAATAAGTACACTACTAAACAATGGAAATGTGTTATTTTGCCATCTAATTTCCTCAAAAGATGGGTGACAACACTGTATTCTCCTCTTACGTCAAAAAATCATAGCGTAGTCCGGCACGAATAAAATGGTATACTTTCCGTCACAGTTTGTGTCGTAAAACATCATCTTCAGCGAATCAACCCCCAAGTTCACAAAAATTTTGTCTTGCTGTGAAGTTGACATGGTGATGGAAAGAATCGACCCATCCAAGTTTAGGTTACATATAGAATGCGCCCGATTTCTCCAATAATCCAATTCAGAATTTCGTTTTCATGACCCATCAATGCTTTGTCCAAACTTTTTGTCATCATCATTGCATTTCGGTATGAATTTTCACGAGACATCTTGACTTGACTGGCAGTTTCTCTCACGCGTCTGGTTTACTTTGTCAACTTGGTGAAGATAAGCTCAATCCTCCCAGGACGCTAGACACTAAATGCACGCATGATAATCATTTTATTTTTAAAATTAATATCTAGTCAGAAATAAATTCTATTTCTAGATGAGTTTTTGAGCAAAAAAAACGCGTTTATATGACATAAAATTTATGTTCCTACACAGAAGTTTGTTTGATAACGGCTGAAAATTTCTACTTCCGGAATATTATTATACAAATCTTCTGTGAAAAATTTTCTAGTTCTTTTGAATTTTTAAAATTTATTTAAAAATAGTTTTATTATTAGAAAATATTATTTATCATTTAAAATAAAAAAATTATCATTTATTTTTTACTCCAACAATGGCCAATGGTTGCGGCGACTTCTGGGTGAGGTTGGTGGTGGTCGGTGTGACCGGCGGAGGGTGGCAATGGTCGGTAGAGGCTAGCAGTGGGTGGCGGCGACAAGTGGTTAGGGGTAGGGGCACGAGTGGTGGGGTGGGGAGGTCGGTGTCACAGCAGGTGGAGGAGGCGACAGCAATTGACGGCAGAGGGGTGGTTGATGGTGGGTGGTGGTGAGGCACGTGAAAGGGGGTGGCGGCCGGAGTTATGGCAAGGGCAGTGGCCAAGGCCTGCGGCAATCGACGGCTGACAATGATCAGTGGGGCGACGTTGGAGGCTACCGGCGCTGGGTGGCGGAGGGCTGTGGTTGGTGGCAACGCTAACAAGCAGAGGGGGGTGGCGGCCGAAAGTGTAGTAGTGGTCATGACGGAGGGAAGTGGTTGGTGGGTCTACTGAAGAGAATTTGAAGTTAATGGAAGACGACCCTCTTATGTTAATTGAAGAATTGCAAGAACATAATGGCAAACAGAGGGGAGCGGCAGTCGGGGGTGTGGTGGGGGGAGGCGATAGGTGGGGGTTGGCAACCGTAAAAAATGGTCATGGTGGTAGGCATCACGGACGACAGTGGTGACGATGGTGGTGGTTGCGGAGGCGCCAGGGGTAGGCAACGACCAACGATGGGCGGTGGTGGCCGGTGGTCAATGGTGACCGTCAAAGGAAGGGTAACAGAGAGAGTGCAATGAGGACTTGAGAAAAAAAAAGAAGGATTTTAGTAGGTTATTTCTCATTTCTGTTTCTGGAATAGAGAAACTACAATTTTTAACTTCTCATTTCTCTTTCAAATCTATTTTTAAAACAAAAATTTATTCTAGAAATAGAAAAATAGAATTGCTTTACTAAACGAATTTTTGTTTCAAACCTGTTTTAGAAACAAGTTTGAAATATAAATAAATAAATAGAATAGCTATCATGCACACCCTAATCAACACACCTGAAATTTGACCTAATGAACTCCGAACACAATGACCTTTCTCAAGCTTCTTGTTTCCTTCATTATCATAAGAACAGAAACGTGTTGCGTAAAGTAATTGCCTGTAGCGACTAACGTGTTGCGTAAAGTAATTGCCTGTAGCGACTCAATGTTGGAACTCTCGTGGGATCTAGCTCTGTTGAGGGCGACGGAGCTAGATCTAGCGAGATTGGGGTATTATCCTCGATGGCGCCGATGCAGTGGACATTGGCCGCAATGGAGATCGGCGTAGCGGCCAAAATTGGCAAGCAGCTAAACAGAGGATAAATCAAAGAGAGATGATGTGGTTATGATTGTGCCTTAACATTTGTAGCGCTGTATACATTTTCAAGATAAATCTACATGAATTAGGCTTAGAAGTTACCTTGTCTAACTATAGTCTCCTACAGAGGAACTCTTTCTTTTTCATTTTCCTCAAAATTGCATGTTGCCTTCATTGATGGAAAAAAAAAAAATCCAAGACGAACGTAGAGACAACCATACCAATCATAAGTTCGCTAACCACACAAAGGAGGAATTTAAGGCCCTCTCCTATCCCATTCTCCATCTTTGTAAAGATGCAAAGTTTGAACTTGAAATAGAAACTCGTACGTCCTTGCTCACTCGACGTTGTGGTCCATCCCATTCTAAAAAGAGTCCATGCAATTATAAATCAGAACTCGTGTGGCCATGGATCGACAAACCCCACTAGTGAGATAGGCGTCTTGAGGTCAATCAACTATATAATTAGCTTCTTGATTTCCGTAACTTAGATATTGGAGATAATAATGCATTGTTTGACCCGCGGTTCAGCCCCAATAAGAAAAGAACTACATGACGACGGGCTTCATCCATCGTTCTTCCGACGCAGGAGAAGCACGTGCTCATCAAGAAGTCCAACGGGGTCTTTTACTGGTTTGTTCGTTCGTTCGTCACTCATGTGCGCCACGACTACTTCAGATTACATGCTCTCCGCACAGGCATTTCATTCATCTTATCCATTTTCATCCGACGAACAGATTAAAGTTGTGTGGCTCCACACGATGGAGCGATCGTAGGCTTTTGGTGGATAAGGTCTATAACTATTATTGCAATGGCGGGGTCGAGATGTTACGTATGCATCTAAAACCCTAGGGCATGTCTCATCACTCTGCAGAAACCTTTTGACGGTCTGTATGTATGTTTTGGCTGTTTGCTTGTCGGGTCACTGTTGTATTAATTTCACTCGGGAGCTCGGCATGTAGATAAAAATATCCGTTGTAGTTAAATTTCTAAGATTGTGATAGACCAAGGTTTTGTCAAAATATTTAAATAATAAATCACGCCTTCATCATATAGCTTAAATTTTTAGAATAGTTGATGATGGTTTTACAAAATCTTACATGGTGTCAGAGTAAGAAATTCTAAATTTAAATCTTACAAACCCCTATTTGTCTCTCCAATTACATATTTCCCCATTTTGGCCTTCAAATAACAGCTAAAGGAGCTGCATGCACTTCATTACTTGCTTCCAGTTATTCTCATGATTTATCAAAATAGGTAGGTTGAAACATCTCTTGGTTCCTCCCCCTTACCAAAAAAAAAAAAAAAAAACATCTCTTGGTTCCTCCCTGTACAATAGGAAAAGTCCAGAGCCAGTGATTATAAGGGGATTGGTTAAATATTTTTCTGTGGATCCGCTGATTCTTAATATGTGATCGACTTGGTGTGCTAGGAGCAACAGTTCAGGTAGTGACACGATACTAGCTGCGGCAAAACTCGGTGATGCTTAATTCATGGTTTTGCTAGTGGAAGATATATATGAATTTGGAGGACTCTTACCTGACAGGGGCACCGTTAAATTTTTTTACAATTTCTTTTTTTTTCCATTTGCTAGCCACAACTTGTGGCTGGCATTTGACTGTCCAGTGTCAAATGACAATGGATGGTCAGGCTAGCAAAGTCCTATGAATTTTGTTTCTTGCTCCCCATACCATAAGTAAATAAAATTCAAGAAATAATTCTATGTAGGGTAATCCACATTCGGGTGAAGGACAAATCACTTTTGATGCCTTTTTCACGTAGTACTTTTGGATAAGAGAGGAGGAATGAGTCATTGTAGGGCCAACACGTTGGAATAGAAGTGAGTACGATTGAATTGCCGAGCTGTACGAGAAAAGTGGAAGGTATCTCCTGATCTGTCGATGAACATCCACTCATCTTTCGGTGACATTTTTCTGAATTCCTTCTTTGATTCATGGTTGCTATAGATTCACCTCTCTGGCTCTGCCCAAGAACGAAAAAAAAAATCGTAATTGCTAGTTGCGGGATAGACACATTAAAATATGTGCAAGAAAGACATGAAGTTGTTATAATTATTAATAGTATGATCCCACATTAATGTAATATTGATATGGGCGAGCTGGGCTACCGGTGGTGCCATTAAGTGAGGGCCGGCAAAGTCCCTCGACAGTCATCGACATTGTCGTCGTTGGGCAAGGCCGGCGGTATCGTTGGGTAAGCTCGGCATCGCCCAAATCTGGCGAGGCCGAGCCACCCCATGGCCAAGCAAACTCGGCTTCACCCACCATCTGGACGAAGTCGAGCTTGCCCAGCCATGGCGCTACGTCACCGTCACTGGGCAAGCTTAGCCTTGTTGAGCTTGGTGAATACTTTGGGGACTCTTGTTTCTCATATCGAGCATACCCACGTGAGCTTAGGAGAATCGAAATATGAACCGACGACATTGGACCCGTACGCGCGGAATGTGGGAGTTCGGGGGCAGTGCCCCGACACGGGGGTCCCGCTGCCCGATCAGCAAGTGGGGGTTCTGCTGTCCGGTCAGCTGGCGGGGGTTCTGCTCACTGGTGAGCGGACGGCTGCCTCGCTCGCCGATGAGTGGGTGGAGGCTCGGGGGCAGCGCCTCCGAAACAATATCGGATTTAGGTTTTTATTTAAGTAGGCCCGTTTGTTGTGGGATAAAGAGCTTTCGGGTAGATTAGGGTTTTGGCCCATTATTTTTAAGTTATATATATTGTACTCGTATGAAAAATCATTGTAACAAGTAGAAAAATATAGTGAAATCCCTTTATAGGACGTATCCCTATTTTGGGATGAACTTAGGTAATCTCGTGTGTCACTAATTTTCTATCTTTTATGTGATTGCTTGATATTCGGACTAGGATAAATTCCCATTAGGCCTTGCCCGCCGATGTTGATTGTCGAGTCTCACCATCGCACATGAGGGGATGCCTCATAGGATATTATTAAAAGACTCAATTTTCTCCTTCTGAGACTTTTTGTATTCAATGGCGAAGCAAGAAATGGGACGCCTCGTAGGATATTATTAAAAGACTCAATTTTCTCCTTGTAAGACTTCCGTCTTCGATGGCGAGGCGAGAAACATGTGAGGCTCTATAGTTACTATCGCCTGGCGAAATCGAGCTCGCCTAACGACAGCGATAAGATGTCATGGTTGGGTGAGGTCAACCTCGCCAAGTCGGTGAAGCGGAGCTCACCCAGCCATGGGGTGACTTGGCCCCTCCAGATTTGGGCGAGGCTGAGCTAGCCCAAGGGCACTGTCGGCCTTGCCTAGCGATGATAGTGTCAGTGACCAGAGAGGAACCTTGCTAGCCCTCGCTCAATGACACTGCCGATGGCTGAGCTTGCCCAATGGCACAGCCGACCCTCTCTTCTAGCATGGAGGAAGAAAGCATGGAGAAGATGAATAGTAAACAGAAGAAGAAAGAAAAGAAAAAAATACAGAATTTTTAAAAATTATAATATTATTAAAAATTGCTTAGTTGGTGTCCATGTTAGCACCGTCTGGCCAAAATTGCTTCCTTAGATAGGCTGAATTTACATAAAAAAAAAGTTTAGAATTGAATTGGTACAAATGTAAAATATTTAGGACTAAATTGGCAAAATTAAAAGGTTTATGACTGAATTGGCAAAAGTGCAATAAGTTTAGGACTCTTTTGATAATTTTTCCCAAAGGCACAAGTCCCACAATTACAAGATTCGATTAAGGTTCAACCTTAAAAGATTTGCCAGTACTCTTCGTTCACGGATCTTACAGTTCGAATCAAGTGGCCATCAAAGGCCACAAAACTTCGGCTCCTTCAAAACTTCGGCTCACGACGAGCGAAGATTTGTTCTACCGGAAAGTCGCCCAATCATTAGACTCGGGGACGCATGTGCACCGGCGTCTACCCAATCCTTTACTTTAATTTCTCAGAACAAGTTATGCATATTTCGTACATATTATGGACAGGAGAAGCTAGGGTTTCAGTGGCAGGTGAACACGCCCTATGTATCTATCTTGTTGTTGTTATTATCGTCAGCCGGTCATGTCCCCTCCCATCTTTATCCAATTCGAGCATCGCATAATATCTGATTGGACGATAGTGTGGTCGTGATTCTTGTAATGATAAGATAGTTGGGGCAGCCCCTTCCGCCTCCAATTTTGTTTGCCTTCTTGGAGATTTCATTGTCTTTTACATCATACGTGCAGGTGGCACAAGCTAAATGAGTTACGGCTATACACAATTGGACCACACGTCCTCTTCATATGTTTATTGTCGTTGCACATACTTCTTTAAATATGGTTCCCAGCAAATTGCAAAATCCATTTGTGCATGCGCGGATATGGTATTTGAAAGATCAAGCAAGATTAGCTTATTTTACTAAATAGCTGGATTGTGATCTATTTAGTAACGATTCCGATTGTTTGATTCTATTCCCTAAAACAAAAAAGGATAAGAAACATGTTTGATAGTGTAAATGATTATGATTCTATTCTCAAGAATAGTTTTAGAGTAAAAATAAGAATAAAAAAAAGTTGATTATAAAAAAAGAATCACTTTTGATAATTATAAAAAGAATAAATTTTTAGTTCTTTTAAAAAGATTAAGTTCATATGGGCTTCCATGTGGACTTCTAAACTAAAAAAATTAAAATTAGATTTCAAAATTTACTAACAACTATTTTTTTAAATACATCTTCTTAAAATTAAATTTAAAAATAAGCTTTAAAATTTAACAAAAAATGTTAATTTTTTTTAAAAGGGGGAATTTAAAAATTGAAAATTAAAAATTAAAAATTAAAAATTGTGGGGAATTTAAAAAGTTTAAAAAAACGTTAAATTTTTTTTAAAAAGAATTCTCATCACCTAGTTGTTCTCGGGAATAGAAATTTTGTGTAATTACCAAACATGTTTTGATTCTTTCAAAATCATCTAAGGAATATAATCAGAAAATATGATTCCAATCAAATTACTTTTTTGGATCAGAATCATTGCCAAAAAGATTCTTAACTTACGCATTTTCCTTTTGATCTAAAAATTAATGACATTTTGTGAACAAAAAGGATTGAGATTCTCTAAAAGTAGGAGATTCTCTTTACTTGTTATAGATATCAATACTTGACGGGCATCCTCTAAAATTAGGGAGGAAAATTACCCATTAGCGCTATCACTAGACAAAAATGTTCCTATGTCCTAGGAGGAGGAAATTATCCAATTAGTTCTAAACCCATTGCATGGATGGCAATTCAATCTTAAACTTTTCAGTTTTATTTCTAATGTAATCATTTCAGTCAATTTTTGTAGGAAATCGCTGATGCGATAGTTTGCCACTTTGGATGGTTAGCAATGATAGGACTATCAGGTTAGTGATTTTTGGTAAAAATTGGTCAGAAGAACTACATCAGAATTTTACGTAAAGGTTTAAAATTTAATTGAAAAAAATTAAAAAATTTAGAATTAAATTAGCATTTGTACCACAGTTTAGGATTTATTGGATAATTTTCCCATCTTTGGAGAGTTTCCAAAGAATGTGACAGCAAAGCTTCTCTTTCCCCCTCCTCCCATCTCGGCCGCTAATGTACCCTTGCCCCCAAACTTGCCACCGAGCTGCAGTCATCAATAATCACACCATGTCCCGTCGCCACCGCTAGACTGTGCACATATTCAGTTGCTTGTGCAATCTCTCGACCCCGCTTATGTTCGCGGCTCAATTGCTGCAACCTAGCGACGATCGAGGTCGAGCCCACCCCGACTTTGCCGACTTAGTCCTTCACAGTGAACAGATGCATCCAAGGTCAAAATGGAGAAGAGAAAAGATGAAAAAAGCAAGAACATCAAAGGAAAAGGAATTTCCAACATCAATATATACCTAATACACCTAAATTCAGAGAAAACTGATTTGAGAGGTTCCTAATATATACCTAATGAACTGATCTACCTAATTTTTGCCAAAGAAGAGGACACTTGAGGTTTATCAATTGTTACGTGGATTTTCTGACGACTAACGTGTGACTAGTAGTTAAACTGAGATGGTTAATTGATGTATCAATTTTTCGAAGGGAACTTTATCACATTAAGGCTTGGCATCTCAGTCATTTTGGATTTTAGTCAGGAGAATCTGTAGTTGCAGAACTTTTTTTTGAGTCACTTGCAAGTGAATCGTATTGCTGAAGATCTGTAATTTACGGGACATGGACAAACAGTGACAAAGTTAGGAAGAGTCCTTTTTGTCTGTCGTAAAAGATTCTTACAGGAACAATCCCTCCATGCTGGCTTAAACAATGTGACCTCTGACAAAATAAAAAATAATAATTTGACTGAGTCATCTTCCAGCTGAGTCATATTGACCTCGGTAACATTCCTTAGTAAAAACAAATGTGGGGCAACTTCGTTAGCAGCTGAGTCACATTGACTGAGTCAGACTGCCTTCTGACTGTAAAGTGGGGAAGGTCGACGCGTTCATTCCAGTTTCTTCTTTGCTTTCTTGCTATCTTTTGGCGCACATTGTCGAAAATAATCCTAAACATATTATACAATGGCTAGTTCAATTTTAAAATTTTTGATTGTGCTAATTCTATTCCAAACCTATTATATGACGGTCAATTCAGTCCTAAAATTTTCACTTATGCCAATTTAGTCTTAGATATTTTGAAGATTTGCTAATTTAGTTTTAATGAATTATCATTTAGCCATTCTGGCTAATTTTGTCCGAAATCGCCGAAATAATGATTTAATCGTAATTTTTTTAGAACAACAAATTCTGATTTTTATTCTTTTTTTTCCGTCCTTTTATTTTCTTTTTTTCCTCTTTCTTTTTACGCATGGCTAGCGGGTAGCAGCTGAGGGCTCAAAATACCCTTGTTACCACAAAGAGAGCTTACGGCCCTCACTCACCCTCACTATGGCTGGTAGGGATAGCCAGCTCTTGCCTAGTGATCGACGGAGGTTGCTGGTCCTATGTAAAAGAAGAAAATAAATAAATAAAAATAAAAATAAAAAGAATAAAAAAATTGGATCTTTTTTTCAAAAAGTTTGCAAAATTGTCTACATCAGTGATTTTCTAGTCAAAATTAGCCAAAAGGTCCACATTTGCAATTCTTTAAAAGATTTAGTATTAAATTGATCTAATTGAAAGATTTAGAATTGAATTAACAAATAATCAAAATGTTTATGACTAATTTGGCATAATTGTAAAGTTTAATGACTGAATTGGCCTGTTGTACAATAGGTTTAGGACTTTTTGAACTATTTTCTCCTATCTTTTGCTATTGATAAACGGATGCTCTATTGTTCCTTATTTATAAACACGATTTTTTTAATGTTCGTACTAGTAAATTTCATTAAGTATCGACAAATTTCAGAACATTGTAAGATAAAGAGAAAACCAATGACCTTTTTTTTAAATTTTTTTTAGGTAATTTGTTGGTAATTTTTCAATATTATTATGAGGTTATTAGTTTTTTTTTATCGCTTGCGAATATACAATTCTATTAACCTTTCGTAATTGTGCCCTAAGTTTTCCAGCTCCTATGTGAACTTACTAACTTTATTTAAGTGATATGTCAACCTTTCTCCAATTAAGTTATCGATTAGTTCTCGATCATCAACTCTTAACTCTCATCCCGTAATATGCATTTCGGTTTGAATGCTGTCTAATCTGTAATAAGCTTTCTAATACAATTGACGGCCTATAACTCCACTTTAAACAAGAATTATAGGCTGTTAACGTCCAGGTTTGCAAATACTGATCGACGACTCGCCTGATAAATTTTACGCGATTAAACAAGTTGAAGAAAATTTGGCCCAAAAAACACAAAAATAGGTTCATATAAAAGGCTTCAGTGACCGTATACAACAAATCAGTTTCTCTCCATAGGACCCTGTTCAGAAATAGGCAGGGAAGGTTCTTTCGAGAAGCAAAAACTCCAGACGAATATTTTCGCAGCTTTTATTTTTCCATACCAATCTCATTGACTGATCAAAAGAAATTTCGTTGTCATACCAAGGTTTACATAGGGTATGAAGGGCTTGAACAAAACATAAGTGGATAGGCATCATGGTCCACTACAATTGGATCAAAAAAATTTGGTAGAATTACCAAAAAAAAAAAAATCCTAAATCTATTGCAGTTGTGCCAATCCAGTCTTAAACTTTTTTTTTTTTGGCCAATTCAGTCATAAACCTCTTTTATTTGTACCAATTTAATCCATTTAGCCAATTGGTGCTACCTTGGCCAATTTATATATATATTTTAATTCTATTTATTTATTTTACTTTTTTCCTTCTTTCTACCTCCAACCGGCCACCGAGCTTGGTGACCAACCAGAGGCGGAGGCCGAATTCAAAAAAGATATTACAAAATTATTAAAAATTGGCCATGTTATCGCCGGCCGATCAAATGGACTAGATTGTCACAAATACAAAAAATTTAGGATTGAATTGGCAAAAAAAAATTAAGATTGAATTGACATGATTGCAATAGATTTATGATTTTTTTTTTTTTGGTAATTCTCTCAAAGACTTTCGACAAAGTGCCATTAACTGTGTAATCAATAGTCGTTTTCGCATCTATTCCACGTGTAAGTGCTTATTAGGGTTGTTCGAGACTAGTAACGTCATAGATTTCTTCTACTTTTGAGACTATAATCGGGATCCACTGTTGTATTTGCTGATAGGAGCATTCCATGGCGGTTGCCCTAGCACCACCACTTGCAAGGCATATGAAAATGGATCCATCAAAGTCAAAAGAACTCATTCACGAGAATAAAGACTCTATCACTTTCAGTTATACCTTTCATTTAGTAGTCCTTTTTTTTTTCCCCTCTTTGGCATAAAGTGGACCTTCAATGCAGTCGGATTTCCTCTTTCTTTTTTTCCGGTAATTGAGCAAGTCTTAATGCTTTACTCGGGGTAAGCTTTTCCATATCCAGACTTCAGAGTAATACAGCAACAAAGAAATCTCTTTCTAATAGAATAATTAAATATTAGATAGCATTTTCATCTATTAGCTTAAACTTTTAAAACAGTTTACAGCAGTCTCACCAACTCTCTCTCTCCCTCTGGGGGTTTCAAGAAGCTAGTGGTGGGGAAGCTTCCTGTATCTTAGATAATAGGTCCCAAAATATTGAGATCACAAATATTACTTGCAAGAAAAACGAGGGCCATCGATTACGAGACCCTATCTCAATCCCAGGACTTTGAAGAAGCATGAATTATTTTATTAGTACTACTATTTTTGAGCGGTCATTTTGGGGAAAGTCATTAACAGAAGAACCAAATCAAACGTCGTCAAGCGGGGGCCGAAGCACCGCCGGTGTTCTAAGACTGTTGGTTAGACGTTGAGGTTAGAAATATGGGAAAACCTATCAGTCAACGTTAGTTAACAAGTGAGACAACACCAACTTTTGATATGGTTTTCTTGTTTTTCTTTTGTTGTCTTGCGGGTTTTCTAGCTCTTCTTTGGTCGGCTATTCGAGATTACTAGTGGTTTTATCCGACGGGGTCTTTTTTTGTTTTTTTTCGGTGGATGACGATCTGCTTTACTTCCATCAACGTTTGGCAATCACCATACATGTTGGTAAGGAAAGAAAACCATTTGTACTTAACGGCAACTAACACACGGAAACAACTATCAAACCCTAATCTCTCTCTCCCTTTCCCTATCTCTCAGCCATGCACCAACGCATGGGCAAAACCACCGGTCCAAGTCAACGCACTTCGCCTTCATTTGTCCGAAGGAAAACCCTGATATTATACCTCCATTCCGCCTCTTTAGCCCATCGTCTTCTCTTTGTCTCCTGGTGAAACTTCTCTGATCTTCTCTTCTCTCTCTCTCTCTCTCTCTCTCTCTCTCTCTCTCTCTCGATCTCGATCTCGATCTCGATCTCTCGAACGGAAGGATGAGAAAACCTTGTTGTGACAAGCAAGACACGAACAAAGGGGCGTGGTCGAAGCAAGAAGACCAGAAGCTCATCGACTACATTCGCAAACACGGCGAAGGATGTTGGCGAACTCTTCCCAAGGCTGCCGGTACGTCATTTTCTTTGGCTTCGCCAGAACTTGTAATGTTCGCAAGATTTGGAGTTTGGGGAAATGTACGGCGAAACAAAGACTGAATGCGTGTTCGTTTTCTTGCGCATTGATTAGGTCTACTTCGTTGCGGGAAGAGTTGTAGGCTGAGATGGATAAACTATTTGCGGCCTGACCTCAAAAGAGGCAACTTCGCTGAGGATGAAGAGGATCTTATCATCAAGCTTCATGCTCTTCTGGGCAACCGGTATGGTGATATAATAGACCCTATGGATAGCTTCATACATGCTCGCGCTCTCGAATTTAATCCTAATTAGGTCGGTGTATCATTCGGTCCCATTCTGTCAAATGTGTTTCCTCTGCAAGTTGCGTGTCAGAAACCAGAAAACTTTCCAAGCAGAGAGTCGGTGCGCTTTTAACAAGAAAACAATCACATGCTAGAATTCATCATGTCTTACTTTCATATTGTCCACTTATCTTCGCCATGACCTTCATCTAGAAAGTTAAATGTGCAGTTTTTTTTCTAGATAAGTCAATATATTGGCGGCATAGATATGGAAGGCCTACCAGGGCACTAGAGAATTTGGCTTTGTATCAGCACAACGGGAAGGACTAAGAAATATACATAGCGATCAAGCGAACACGAACATGGCCGTTGAAGAAATTATATTGCTATGATGTCTAAATCAGTATCTTGTAAAATCCATATAGGTCCTAGTTTTTTCTCGTATGTAGTTATATTTGGATAAAAAGTTGTTGACCTAACTCATATCTTTTCATACATAGATGGTCGCTAATTGCTGGGAGACTGCCTGGACGAACCGACAATGAAGTGAAGAACTATTGGAACTCGCATTTGAGGAGGAAACTCATAAACATGGGCATTGATCCTAACAATCACCGGCTAAACCAGACTCCAACTCGCCTTGAGACCTCGAACAATGTCTATGTTAGCACGACTTCTTCTGGATTGAAGACTCATCTAAGTCTGCCACAAAAATCCTGCAGGGTCGACAAAGAGCAGGTATCAGATGCTGGGAGTTGTCTGGAAGATGAACCTAGCAGGTTGCTCGACTTGAACCTCGAGTTAACAATCAGCATGCCGTCTCCTCTGCCTGCAAAGATTGAGAAGGAGCGAAACCCTAGTTGTTATAAGCATGACATGTCAAGGGACTTGGAAATTGCTCCATCATCACTCTTGTTCTCTTCAGATAACCAAGTGTGCAGATCAATTAATCATTAGGCAGATTAGATTGAGCAGGCCCCTGATGAATATTTGAAAATTAGGGCAACCTAGCTGAGGCGATTCAACGATAATATATGGGATGCTGTTTCCCAATATATATCGATTCTGAAGTCTAAATCAATCAGCAAGGATTGATATGATACATTAAGCATATTTTTGATGAACTATATCACAGAAGAAATGCGGTCGAGCCTGACAGGGGTTGAATGTTATGGACCCTCTTCCGTAGAGAACTTTCAGCATGATCTACGGAATGGAACGGGCTTAGTTGATGTCCTGCCAAGCCAGGATCGGGGATCAGGAGGATTCCTAGGAGCTTGCGGTTGTAAATTTAATCAGCTAATAGGGAGGTAGATTCGATTGTGTTAAAAACAGATGTACTCGAGATCTGCCATAGACATATATATTAATGATTGAAATGTATCATGAGCTAATAACTGAATTTATATGGTCCTTAAAGTTTCTGCCTTTGAATGTGACGCGTTTATTACATGACAATTGCTATTGATAAAAAGGAATTCTGAACATCGATCTTGTTATGATAAGATTTAAGATGTTAAGCTTTGTGGTTCTTTTTTCCTATGTTCCTCCGCATATCCCT
>JAGVVM010004187.1:0-15546 GCA_019149425.1 Psidium friedrichsthalianum
GGCTTGGGTAGCACTTGCACAGTGTCGCATGGCCCGTGCGGCATTATAAGTGCCGCACGGGCAAGGCGCTACAGTGACGCACGGGCCCGTGCGGTATTGTGACTGCCGCATGATTTTGAATGCCGAACGGGCCCCAATTTTGTAAATTATTTTTTTTACCCTAATTTTGTAAATATTTTTTTTTAACCTTAATTTGGAAAAAAAACCGGACACTTGGCTTCAACTAAACTCAGATTCCAAGGCAATGCGCGAAAACACAAACGTGCAGCTGAGAGATCTGTAACTTTTTACCGACTTACATCGATGAAATCCTGCAAAAAGCAAGTGGGCACATTCATCATAGGCTTGTGTAAGACGACGTTGAGCATCTCTTTCATCTTCTCCGGCGTCTGCGGTAACATGATACTCACAGCCTCGTCGATGCTCTTCACCTGCCGGACGACATTGCCCAAAGACTCACTTAGTTCCTTATCACAAGTAAGAAATAGTACGACACGCACAGAACTCCACACAAGTCGTTTCTGCAACGGGATTACCACTCAGGAAACAAGTCTATCTAATGTTTGTTGGCCCACCTGAAACATGCCATCCTCCATGTCCTTCTCCTCCATACAAACCCCTGCACCGCACAGAACCAACTTCTCCACCATCTCTGGAAACTGCGCCGCCAAGCTATACGCCACGAACCCACCGTAGCTTCCCCCCAATACGTTCGTCTTCCTCACTCCCTGAGCCTCCAAGAGTCCTGCAAAACGGGTCAAATACTGATCCGAGTCAGTCTTGCTCAGAGTCGTGTGCTATCCTGTCTGTCAGAAAGTCGACCGTCTTACCTGCCACGCACTGAGCCTGAAAGTGCTCGGTCCGCTCGGGCCGGGTCGTGTAGGAGTCGCCGAAGAACAAGAGATCAGGCACATAAACGTTGAATCTCGCGATGAAGCGCGAGATGAGCCCGTTGAACTGCCACGTCGCGTTGGCTCCGAGGCCGGGCAAGAGGAGCAAGTTGGGCTTGTCTGGCTCGTACGTCTTGGGGACCCAACAGTGCATGACCGTGCCATCGCCGAGGCTGGCGGTGGTCGGTTTCAGGCCCGCCCAGGAGAAGGAGAAGCGCAACCATCGGTCAAATGTTGCTGAAAAGCTGAAGCACTTTACCATCAAGACGTTGTGATCTTCTTGAGGTTCTTTGAGGAGAGTGGGTCGCTTTTGGATGAAGGATCAGATGGAAAGAAATGGCGGGTTTGATCAAGAAATGAAGAGGGTGTCTTCTTTCCTTCTCTCTTAAGAATGTGATGTCAATCTGCAAAGGCGGAATTTTCTTCAGTCCGCTGATTTTGGTGTTTAGTGGGATGAAGATTCAAAGGAGCTTCTTGATGAAGACTTGAAAAGTCAAAAACAGACAAGATTGGATGGTCTATACATTCAATAGATCAAGCAAATCTTAATCGTGAATAAGGTGGGCCGCGTGATGAGAGTCACATTATTAACGGTAAAGATGATATTGGTCCCCATAATCTATAAACCATACAGTAACGTCCAATCAAATTGTGGGCTTGTGACCAAAAAGAAAATTGTGGGCTTTTTTTGCGTTTTTTTAAGAAAGAAAAATGTAACATTTTATTTTACTGCAAAGATTCAAAATTACATGAAAATTTTTTGTACAAAAAAATATACGAGAATACGTGTCAATTTATGTGAATATAACAGTTTTAGCTATTTTCGAGTTTTAAAAAAGTGAATGTGCACCAAACGTGGGATTCAGATTAAGGGCACACATGATAATCATTCTATTTCTCTGTTTCTATTCCAAATTTGTTTTTGAAACATGTTTGGACAAAAATTCATTTGGTAATGCAATTATATTTTTCCATTTCTAGAATAAAATTTTGTTCCAAAAATAAATTTGAAAAAGAAATGAGAAGTTAAAAATTATAACTTCTCTCTGCTCCAAAAACATAAATGAGAAAAAACCTACCAAAACCCTTTTTTTGTCGGTCGCCGCCCATCACTACCAACTGCCGACCTCCTAGGTCACCCTCGCCCACCGTCAGTAGTCGTCGATCTGCTGCCAGCCGCCGATTGCCACAGCAACCCCTCTCGGCCACCTTCGAAACCATTGCCCCCCTTCGTCACCTCTCGCCACCAACCACTACCCTCTGCTACCCAACGCTGTGACGACCACTGCTGCTGACCAATGCCTGTCGTCACCCATCGCTTGCCGCTGGCTGCCATTGCCCCCTACCGCATCATCGGCTGCAGCCGACCATTGACCCTTGGGCTGCCGATTACCGCCTCTCTTTGCCCTCAACAACCAACCACTGCCTACCTCTATTGCCCACTACTACCCTTCGCCGGCCATTACTGCCTACTACCGCCGACCATCGCAATTGCTACTACCTGGAGGGGAAAGTAAAAAGATAAATAATAATTTTTATTTTTAAATAGTAAATAATATTTTATATTAATAATTATTATTTTTAAAGAAATTTTTTAAAAATTTAAAATGAAGTAAAAATTTTTCATAGAAGATTTTGTATTAATAATATTCCAGAAGTGCAAATTTTTAACTGTTATCAAATGAAATTCTATTCCAGGAATATAAATTTTATGTTGTTATCAAATGTGTTTGTTTACTCAAAAATTCATTTAGAAATTAGAAATAGAAAATTTCTTTTTCTAGCTAGAAATTAATTTCAAAAATCAAATGATTATCGTGTGCGCCCAGCAAAAGCCTATGCGGACGCGCAATTTTATAATAATTTAGAAGTGTCAACATCAAGCGTGCTCCATGGATCAAGCGTAGCTAACAAGAAAGTTTTTGATTTTCCTAAACATTAATTGTTCATGTGGCAAAGGAATATCATTGTACCGACCCAGAAGCTTGTTTGTGGTGGCGAGTTAAGTAGCACCAACAGTAACACGAGATACAATATGATACGATACGCTAACACATCATTTTTCAAAAAAGTAGAGAATTTTAATGCATTGAGATATATTGTATATTAAATGTATCTTTTAATATATACATGATAATTTAAAAAAATGGTGAGTTTTTTTTTTTTTTTTGATAAGGTAAGAATGAAAAAATAGTTAGTTTCTTCTTCTTCTTTTGACAGAGATTCACATTCTTTTTTTGCTAGCTAGGTATATTAATTTTGGAATGATTGGATAAGTGACTTAAGCATATATATTTCTTTGATAAATGTATATTTTGATCTCTAGCTTACTAAAAATGCTTAAAATTGATCACGTGTGTGTTTAAGTGACATGTTGGACTGCTAGACTCACATGTCTTTGGTGTGTCTAGAGCATTGATCATGTGTCAGTCACATATCGAAGAGTGTCGAAATATTGGAGAGGGTCGGGCACAATGCAACACGACACTACATGACATAGAGGCCCATGGAAAGTGTCAATGCTTCCTAGGTGGCGAGGGCCTCGGCGAGATGACCCTCATCCACGGTTGGCCCTCACTAGGCGAGGCGAGGCGAGGCCGTTTCTAGTGAGGGCCAGTTTGTCGGCGAGGCGTCAATTACAGGTCCTCTCGCTAGTGATTCTTTTTCTTTTCTTTTTTCTTTTTCCTTTTTCAATTTTTATTTTTTTAAAATTTCTAATTTATTTAATTAAAAATTAGGTTAAAATTGTATTTTGGGGAAAATGCTCTTGATCGGCTGCAATACTTAGCCGACCAGTGAGGTCAAGCCCTTATTTGAAATAGACATGGCCACTTCAGACCCTTATTTGATATTGTCATGCTACTTTAGGCTTTTCTTTAAAACGATATCCACTTCAAGTTCTTATTTTTAAAAAAAATGATGACACTTTGGCCCCTTATTGAAAATTTTTCCTTTTTGTATGCACTTTATATCAATCTCTCAAAGCTTGTGAAAACGCACATAGTCGAGATTCCGGGACTAAACTACACCAATGCAATATTCCTAGACCTCAAATATGGATTAGAGGTAGCAAAGCCACGATGGTCGAGGGCAGAATGCTAAATGATGTTTAGTCTGTTCTCCACAAGCGGAGGCCTTTCTATTTAGAATGTAATCGGCCCGACACCTCCGAACCCTGAGCAATAAAATGTGAACATGATTATTATGAGCATGGTCAAGAAGTAGCTTACACAACAACATGAAACTTCCCCATTCGATGCAGCAATTACCTGATAATTAACTGTAAGAACTTCCATTCTGAATCAGGAAAAGGAAGGGTGAGAATTTCGCTAGCAAGAGAAGTGAAAGCTGAACATTTGGCATCAACTATACTCGGATTCGTAAGCAATGTACGAAAACCTGAACGCACAGCTGAGAGCTTTGTAACTTTTCGCCGGCTTTACATCGATGAAATCCTGCATAAAGCAAGTGGGCACAATCCTCACGGGCTTGTGTAAGATGACCTTGAGCATCTCTTTCATCTTCTCCGGCGTCTGTGGTAACATGCGACTCACGGCCTCGTATATGCTCTTCTCTTGCCTGTAGACATTGCCCAAGGACAGACTCAGTTTCATTATCACGAGCATCAGGAAACTGCAAGACATGCACTGAACTCTGCACGAGAAATACACACGAGCAGTTTATGCAACGTGATAACGACTCACGAAACGAGTCTATCTAATGTTTCTTTGGCCCACCCGAAACATCCCATCCTCCATGCGAACCCCTGCACCGCACAGAACCAACTTCTCCACCATCTGAAGGAACTGCGCTGCCAAGCTATATGCCATAAACCCGCTGTAACTTGCCCGGAACACGTCTGTTTTTCTCACTCCCTGAGCGTGTTATAAATAATTAATTATGATCCCACATTAATAAAGTACCGACATTTAAATTACGCCAACGCTATATTACGCACATTAATTTTACGTGATAACCATCTCGCCTGATAACCGTCTTGATGGGAGACAATTATCTATAGGGGGCAAACGTCAGTTTAAATGGGTTATCTAAACCAAGCCCCTTACGTTAGTTTTAAAAAAGGTGGTTACGACGTCAATTTTTTATTTGTCGTCAGTTTCTCATTGAGAACAACCTGAGAGAGTTACGTTCGCAGAGAAAACCACAGAGCACACACCATTACTTCGGAGGGGGTAATTGGCTAGAAAGATCCCGTTTTCGTCGGACGTTCAACGCACGTACACGAAATCATCGTCTTCATCAATGGCTGGAGGTATGTTCGTTTACTATCCACGTTTCCGCAATTTCGTTCCTGATATCGCACGAATTTCGTTTCGTGTTTAAAATTTCGGGATCGTTAGTTTTCTTCGAATTATAGTCCTTACATTTGGTATCAGAGCCGATAATATTTGCCTTGATGTTTAACGTATGATTTGCATTGAATTATTATATTTTGGATGAATTTTGTGGGAAGTTTTGGGTAAACCGTTTTTGGGGTATTCTGGCCCCAAGAGTTTTTGGGCAATTCCGACCAAATTCCGGCAAGTCGCGGCATGATTTCGGAACCATAGAGTCGTCTCGCCATGGGGAACAAAAACCCTAAGGTATCTTGATTTTTGGTTGTGCGGCGGCGATGAATTTCGAAAAAGAATTTACGGATTATAGTTTTTTGCGTTTGAGCGATTTTGCTCGATTTCGGGAAAAATCCTTTGCCTTTTTCGTTGATTCTTGGACCTATATGGTCATGCCAATAATATCTTCAAAACCTACGTTTTATTTTGGTCGAATGAAGGCTGCCGGAGGAGAATCGTCCGGTGGTTGAATGGCGATTTCCGGGTGACGATTGTACTGTTTGGAGAAGATTTGCATGTGGGCAATTAAAATTTTTATAAAAATACATGCCTTGGAGCAGTTACACATGTCGACATGCGCTCATGGGGCCACTCACCCACGTGGGTACGAGTTGCCCAGGGAGGCGCGCGGGCAGCTCCTTTATTTATTTAAAATAAAATCGTGTAGAACGGGATTCGAACCCACGCCCTATGAGGGCAACACAATGGGAAGCCTCAATCCAACTCTACCATTTTGACAATAGATGACCTGAGTTGGAATGTTATTAACTTCTTCAAGAAATGGGCCTAAGAACTCAAATAATTCGTTTTTGTTTTTAGCTGCTGTTTGCGCCAGAATTTATGGTTCTCCCCCAATATAGTTTAATTACGGTTTTACCCGGTCAGTTAATTTACAGTTTAGTCCATGCCCACGTAAATTTACAAATTTGTCCTTATATGCAATATTAGGTATATTTTGCATGAAATTAAATGTCTCGTGATCTATATATTTTATTAATTAGAGTTTAGCCACAACAACTCTAAATAGTTTTCACTAAATGAGAGAAGTAGACAATTAACCATTCATGGCACTTTGATGCCAAAGAAATTTTATACAGTTACTAAATAGTTTTCACTAAATGAGAACATAAATTTTATACAGTTACTAAACGCGTTTCTGTTCCTACAAATCATTGCCGAGAACAAAAACAAAAAAAAAACTGTTTCGGTTTCAAAAGTTGTTTCGGGAATAGAAGTGTTACCACACACGGCCTAAATTACCAAAGGAATTTCTGCTTCAGAAGCACTTCTGAAGCAATTTCTAGAGCAGAAATTTGTTTCCAGAAATGTTACCATGCACACCCTAAACTGCCACTTCGCATTGGCTTTGAGGCCGTGCAAGAGGAGCAAGTTGGGCTTGTGGGGGTTGTACATCTTGGGGGCCCAGCACTGCATGACCGTGCTGTCGCCGAGGTCAATGGTGATTGATTTCAGGCCCGCCCAGGGAAAGGAGAAGCGCAACCATCAGTCAAATGTCGCTGCAAAGATGAAGCCCTTTGCCGTCAAGATGTTGTGATCTTCTTGAGGTTCTCTGAGGAATGAGTCGCTTTTGGAGGACGGATTAGATCGAAAGAAATGGCGGGTTTGATCAAGAAATGAAGAGGGTGCTTTCTTTACTTCTCTCTTAAGAATGTGACGATCCAATGGATTGGGGAGAGATGGCGATTAAGTCAATCTGGTAATTGCGGTATTTTCTTTAGTCTGCTGATTTTGGTGTTTTCTGGGAAGAAGATTCAGAGGTGCTTCTTGATTGAGACTTGAAAAATCTGTGGGAAGTTATTTGCAATCCCCATTTGTATAATTTTTTTTGGAACACATTCTCAACAAGTTGCATTTTTTTTTTTGGGGTCAGATACAGGTTGCCTTTAACCGCTTATAAATTCCATAGATTTTTGCCTAAATATGGCGGAAACTCCGGCAAATATTATGGGCAATGAACTCTGATCAAGGACAAACTCTATTTAATGGTGGAGAGATAGATCAATTGGTCCTGATATCGACAACTTAAATTTGGGAAGAATTCGGCCCCTGATGTCACATTTACCCAAAATTAATTTTCGCGCGCTGTAAAAATTCCAAACTTGGTGAACCGTGTTACACTTAAACCAAATTAATTTTCATGTCACATAAATAAACAATTCTAGCAGATTTTGAAACTGGAGGAAGCTTCTAGGGACAAATTAGCAGATTTCCCAATCTAAAAATTCAGGTGATTTGGAAATTTTTCGTGACATGAAAATTAGTTTCCGCTAAATATAACACGCGTACTAGTTCGCGAATTTTTGTAACCCGAAATAAGTTTGGGAATAAATGTGGCACGGTTGACCAGCTTGAGATTTTTATTAGATTAAAATTAAGTTGGAGTAAATGTGACACGAATATAATAGTCCGAAATTTTTCTTGGTTCAGGGACGATTTAATTGTACTCCTCAAATTTGACATCCCATACAAATTATGTTAATACATTCTAAATGGGAAAAGTACCAAAAAAAAAATCATAAACCTATTGTTTGATATCGATTCAGTCATAAACCTTTCAATTGGATCAATTTTGTTATAACCTTTTTGCAAAGGTCGGATGGATTGAATTGGTAAAAATGCAAAAATATTCATAACTAAATTGGTCAAATTGAAAGGTTTAGGACTGAATTGACAGGAATGCAATAAGTTTAGGATTTTTTGGTACTTTTCCCCACTCTAAATAGTTTTCACTAAATGAGAGAAGTAGATAATTAACCATTCATGGCACTTTGATGCCAAAGAATTTACCTATACTACGACTTACGCTTTTCGCGTTTCTTAAGCTTTTTTTATTATATGCACTTCATATCGATCTCTCAAAGCTCGTGAGTTAGTCTCATCGATTCTTTCGGACTTGTTTCCCATTCATCATTTATATAAGAAAGGGCCTTGAAGAAAGCATGAAGTGTCATGTTGCTTGGCGTGTCCAAGCGGGCAATATATATAAGCTATGGAAATTTACTAATTTCTAATTATTTACTCAACAAGTAATCATTATAAATAAATTGCAATAACCATTTAATGGATTTCATCATCAGATTATATTTTCTTCCATTGAAGAAAGAATTGTGATATGAAATCTCGAAAACCATGAATAAATAACCTTGCAGTTATTTCGTCGATAGAATAATGAAAGGTAAAAAATGCGAAAAAAAAAAATGCATTGGATTGACGTTGCAAACTCATCCCCGCACGAATTAGATGGATTCCCACATGAAAGGAAAACCGCTGCAGACACAACGGGCTGAATTGATGGAAGGACCAAACTGAGCTTACTCGAAAAATTATCTAAGACCAAAATGCATAACAATAGTTTAGGGATCAAACTGAACTTGAAAAAAGGTACAAGGACAAATGCAGCAAAACAAAAAGTTTAAAGAGACTAAATTAAACATTATAAAAAAGTATTAGGATCACTTTAAAATTGTCATAAATCAAATCGAGTACCAGTGAGCGTTGATGCGTTGGTGACTTTTGGCAAAAGATCAGGATCCACCTTTCTATATGTGCTTCACCTATATTCCTCAAGCCCATAAATTAGTCTTATCAATTATTCAGGATGTTAAAGTATGTCTCGAGTTTTAAACAGTGGCGATATAGTAAATACAAGGAGACTAAGAGAGAACTCTACGGGAGGATGGACTTCTTTGGCCGTACAAGGAAGGGTGGGGGCCACGTTTCCTATAGTACCCATTTTACGTGTGGGACCAGCTAGAGTTTAGAGAGGAAACAAAATAAAGCAAAACCTTTTGCCTTCTTGTTTTCCTCCCTGGGCACTCGAGGAAGAGGAAGGGAGCAAGATATTTGGTGGGTCCCAGTCAAATTGATTTTGTTGACCGCTTTAAAAGCCACGCATAAAAAAAAAAAAAAAGAGAGCGCGTGGGTTTTCCCTCTTAAAGAGCGAGCCGAGGCACTATGGCGCGTCTGCAACATTTCCGCTTTAAATATCATCTTCTAATTGGCGGTTGCTTATTTTACTTCTATTTTTGAGCTGAAATTGATTTTTTTTTACTTTTGAAAATAAGTAAATATTATTTACTTCTTTAAGTGACTCCAAAACTACTTCTCGAGCAAAAAAATTCTTCAAAAGTAGAAAAAAGAAATTGCGTAACCAAACGAATTTCTATTCCAGAAGTATTTTTATAGTAGAAATTCTATTCCAAAAGTATTATCTTATGCGCCCTAATAAATAAGACGTACAGAGATGATTCTTGTTGAAGCTGCTGAAGAGATCTGCACACGAACGATTTTGGGTTTGTGAGTTTTACATTCAATTTGAGTTATTAGTTTACTAGGTTTGAGTATAATATAGGTTTAGAAAACACTGGAGCATACAAGCAATTGTAAATTCGATTCTCTGATTGCTAGCTCTTTCCGTGGATGTGGGTACCGATACTCGAACCAAACCACGTAAATATCTGATATCCTTTATCTTTCTTCATTTATTTCTCTGGTGCTTTTCGCATTGACTTATTTGTAAGATCCTATTACGTTTTTACGTTAATTTTACAACACGTGGCTTCTTCCTAATTTATCACCTATTTGGAAGAGCGGAAATATTTTTTAGGGTTTATTTTACTATACAGAGAGGTTTTTGAAATGTTAGCATTGGCTCAAAAATAATAAATCTCCCAAATTGTGATAAATATTGAACAAGTTGGGAAACATTGGGCTTGGGAACCAATAATCTTGATGGTATCCTAAAATATCCAAAACCTAAAGTAGAGTAATCTAATTTTATGTTCAAGTGCATAACGAGAGTATGTAAGCCAATACCTATTTGCACAATGAAAGCAATTAAAATCAATTAATGAGAGATTTTCTACCTTTTCTATTCTTCTACTTAGTAAACAACACTAAGGCTGCGTTTATTTTGCGGAAAATGAAGGATTTGAAAAATATTTTTCTAAAATTAATTGCTTTAAAAAATTTAATGAGGGAAAAATATTTTCATTATTCATTGAAATGTTTAGAAATAAATTGTCATCAACAATAAAAATATGTTTTATTAACTATTTATTTCAGGCGATACACCCAATTGATCTTTTGAAAAAAAAAATTTCAAATGATCAATTGGCATCGCCGCTCTGAAAATTTAAGGCAACGATCCAACTTTTAGAATTGAAATTCTAGTGGCTACTTCTCATGCATCTTGGTAATATCTCTTGGGGCCGAGCCAATACTCTGCCTCACTACCTGAGCCTCCTGACTCTGCACCATCATCTGATGAAGTTCAGCATCTGTATTAATCGTGTTAAGGGTGGCTGCGAAAAAGTTATAGATTTGTACTCCGGCGGAGCAGCAATGCCAATCACCTGCTTCCTGTTTTCAGCTGCATCAGTGATCGGTTCTCAGAATATTGATATTCAGAGTACCCAAATGCGCCAGAGTTCATGCTGAACTGGAATGGAAGACAATGTTCACCGCAATGGCATAAATTTGCTTCGAGTACTGTGACAGCGGTATTACAAGAAAACATTACAACACTAACCTAGCAGAATCACAATGAACCCAGAAATATACGTCTGTAATGCAATAAGCAGAAGAAGGAAATAGTCCGCATGCTACGGGCTTTCCTCTTCATCGGCCCAATATGTCGAACTATGTTTCTTCTAATTACATAGCTTATAATAACATGTCTATGACTTGGACAAGCATGCTGCAGAAGGCTGATCCGAGTACAAATTTCATTGATGACTCTCAGTGCGCCTTCTGGCCTTTGATTTGATTTGCCTTTTTAGCTGAAGGGAGTGGATCTACGAGGAACGACTTCATGTGTTTGCACACCTCTTTCATCTTCCCATCCATCGCGTGACCACAATCTTTTATAACCACGAATTGTGCGTTTTCATCCAAATGCCTGGCCAAAGTCATTTGAACGATGGAAAAAAACAGAAGCAGGTTATCCCATCAAGAAAATTTACCAAAAGCCATTCAGCAAAGACAGATCCTCCTGGAATTTTGATGAACATGAACGTTGAATGTTTGAACTGAAGGGGTCTTGCATGATTAAGAACACTTCGGTTCTGAAGATTTGTTTCGATCCGATTACATTGTTTATGCAATTGCTTCTTAGAGAATCAATCTTCTACAGAAAGTAGAAAAACCAAAGCAAAGCGTGGAAGGGAAACCTCTTTAATCTGTGACCCAATTCCAATGGAAAGACTTTATCAGATTCCGCCCAGATTATCAGCGTCGGCTGCATCAGAAAAGATCCACGGCTTGAGAGGATGTCCAAAGAAGAAAGAAGATATACCGAGTCAATTGCATGAGTCCGATCGAGTGGACAGAGATTTCGAGAGGAAGAAACCTGAGTTATCTTGGGAAGGTCAGACATCTTCCTATCTTTGAATAAGGCATTGATCAACCCTGTCCTTTCTTGATGGTACTCCGTGCACATAACCTGCAGACAATCATGGTGATCTTTCTTGAAATGCCACAGAACTCGAGCTTTCGAGATGAACTTTTCCAAGATTGGCCAGCGAGAAGCATCATCAAACAAAGTCTAAATATTTAGTTTTTCATGAGTTTGTCGAAACAGCACATCTGACGCAAGACTGATGACAGCGAGAGTTAGCACTTTCCATCACAGGCTGCTGTTTAATCGCTACTGGCCTTCACAACTAGATATCTTCTGGAGTCTTAGTTCACAAGGTACAAGCTAATTGTTCATTTTATCTATTGCCTGAAATGTTCTATTGAATCAAGATTCGGGGACTAAACAACACCAATGCAATATTCCTAGACCTCAAATATGGGTTAGAGGGAACGAAGCCGCGATAGTCGAGGGCAGAATGCCGAATGGTGATTTTTGTTCGACCAAGAGTTCACGTCCTTGGGTGTGTACAAACTCTCATAGAATCGCCAGATAACATGGTGTTTACTCTGTTCTCTAAAAGCAGAGGCCATAAAACCGCAGGAGAGCCATGTAAAGATTCTACTTCCCCATTCAATGCAGCTATTACCTGATAATTAACTGCACAAACTTCCATTCTGGATCAGGAAAAGGAAGGGTGAGAATTTCGGTAGCAAAGGAAAACGAAAACCGGACACTTGGCATCAACTAAACTCAGATTCCAAGGCAATGCGCGAAAACACAAACGTGCAGCTGAGAGATTTGTAACTTTTCGCCGACTTACATCGATGAAATCCTGCAAAAAGCATGTGGGCACATTCCTCATAGGCTTGTGTAAGACGACGTTGAGCATCTCTTTTATCTTCTCCGGCGTCTGCGGTAACATGATACTCACAGCCTCGTCGATGCTTTTCACCTGCCGGACGACATTGCTTAAAGACTCACTTAGTTCATTATCACAAGTAAGAAACAGTAAGACACGCACAGAACTCCAGACAAGTAGTTACTGCAACGGAGATTAACCCTCAGGAAACGAGTCTATCTAATGTTTGTTGGCCCACCTGAAACATGCCATCCTCCATGTCCTTCTCCTCCATACAAACCCCCGCACCGCACAGAACCAACTTATCCACAATCTCCGGAAACTGCGCCGCCAAGCTATACGCCACGAACCCACCGTAGCTGCCCCCGAACACATTCGTCTTCCTCACTCCCTGAGCCTCCAAGAGTCCTGCAAAACAGGTCAAATACGGATCCGAGTCAGTCTTGCTCAGAGTCGTGTGCTATCCTGTCTGTCAGAAAGTCGACCGTCCTACCTGCCACGCACTGAGCCTGAAACTGCTCGGTCCGCTCGGGCCGGGTTGTGTAGGATTCGCCGAAGAACAAGAGATCAGGCACGTAAACGTTGAATCTCGCGATGAAGCGCGAGATTAGCCCGCTGAACTGCCACGTCGCGTTGGCTCCGAGGCCGTGCAAGAGGAGCAAGTTGGGCTTGTCGGGCTCGTACGTCTTGGGGACCCAACAGTGCATGACCGTGCCGTCGCCGAGGTCGACGGTGGTCGGATTCAGGCCCGCCCAGGAGAAGGAGAAGCGCAGCCATCGGTCAAATGTCGCTGAAAAGCTGAAGCACTTTACCATCAAGATGTTGTGATCTTCTTGAGGTTCTCTGAGTGGGTCGATTTTGGAGGACGGATCAGATGGAAACAAATGGCGGGTTTGATCAAGAAATGAAGAGGGTGTTTTCTTTCCTTCTCTCTTTAAGAATGTGATGCTATTGGATTGAGCAGAGATGGCGATTAAGTCAATCTGCTAATGGCGGAATTTTCTTCAGTCTGCTGATTTGTTTTTGTTTTTGTTTTTTTGTTTTTTCTTTGTAAAGTTCCGTGTGCTGATTTTGGTGGTTTACTTGGAAGAAGATTCCAAGGAGCTTCTTGATTAAGACTTGAAAAGTCAAAAACAGAACCGAGTGGAGACAAAAGGAAGGAACTATATTTTCAATTTAGTCCCCAAACTGTATAAAATTATTCAATATTATTTTTCATTGATTCAACTTTAGAGGAATATTGAACATTTTAATATAATTTGGTGATTAAATTAAATATGTACCAAAAGTCCATAAATTACACTGAACCCATTAAAAGTTTAAGGGCGACATTGAACATTAAAAGTTTAAGGGCGACCTTGAACATTTGCATTAAAGTTCAGGGATCACATTGAAAAAAATTAAAAGTTCAGGGAGTGCATGTATAGCACATTGGACCAAAATACAGAGATTATTTGCGTAATTATCCCTCAAACACAAGGAGGTCATCGCGAGATGGGGAGGCAATAGCACTTTCTATATGGATCATGGCGCATGGTCTATACGTTATATAGATTAAGCAAATCTTAATCGTGAATAAGGTGGGTCGAATGATGAGACTTACATTATTAACGGTTAAGATGATACTGGCCCCCATAATCTATAAACCTTAAAGTAACTTCCGATCAAATTGTGGGCTTCTGAACCCAAAAAAACTTGTGGGCCTTTTGTTAGCGTTTTTTTTTTTTAAAGAAAGAAAAATGTAACATTTAATTTTACTGTATTGCTGCTAAGATTCAAAATTACATGAAAAATCTTTTGTACAAGAAACTATACGAGAATACGAGTCAATTTATATGAATATAACAGTTTCGGTTACCTTCGAGTTTTAAAAAAGGGTGTGCACCAAACGCGCAATTCAGAATAAGGACATGCACAATAATCATTTTATTTCTTTGTTTCTATTTCAAACCTGTTTCTGGAATTGATTTGGAACAAAAATTCGTTTGATAATGCAATTCTATTTTTCTATTTCTAGAATAAATTTTTGTTCCAAAAATAAATTTGAAAGAGAAATGAGAAGCTAAAAATTGTAACTTCTCTGTTCCAGAAACAAAAATGAGAAATAACATACCAAAGCCTTTCTTATGTCGGTCACCACCCACCGCCCCCAACTGCCGACCTCCAAAGTCTCCCCCACCCACCGTCAATAGTCACTGACCCGCTACCAGCCACCGATTGCCACATCAACCCTCGCCGGCTGCCTCCAAAACCATCGCCCCCTGTTGCCAACCCTGCCTTCTGTCATCCAACACCGTGACCACTGTTGGTTGCTGCTGACTAATGCCCATTGCCGCCCACTGCTTGCCACTAATCACAATTGGCCCTCGTCACATCGTTGACCATCGCTAACCGCCGACCCCACCACCGCCGCAAACTGCCACTGTTGCCAACCATCACCTTCTTCGCTGTCAACCACCAACCACAACCTACCTTTGTCACCCACTGCCACCTTTTGCCAGCTACAGATGCCCACCATTGCCAGCCGCCGCAACCACTGCTACTATCGGGGTAAAAAAATAAATAATAATTTTTATCTTTAAATAGTAAATAATATTTTATAATAATAAATTTATTTTTTTAAAGACATTTTAAAAAAATTAAAATGAAGTAGAAATTTTTCATAGAAAACTTTGTATTAACAATATTTTAGAAGTATAAATTTTCAACTATTATCAAACAAGCTTATGTTCCAGCAATACAAATTTTATGTTGTTATTAAACGTGTTTTTTCCCTCAAAAATTCATCCAGAAATTAGAAATAGTATTTTTAATTTCTGGTTAGAAATTAATTTTAAAATAAAATGGTTATTATGCGCACACTGAGTTACTAACAAAAGTCTATGCGAATGTGCAATTTAATAATAATTTAGAAGTGTCAACATCAAGAGTGCTCCATGGATCAAGCGTATCTAGCAAGAAGGTTTTTTGATTTTCCTAAACAGTAATTGCTCATATGGCAAAGGAATATCATTGTACCGACACCAAGAAGCTTGTTTGTGGTGGCGAGTTAAGTAGCACCAACAA
>JAGVVM010004188.1:0-21560 GCA_019149425.1 Psidium friedrichsthalianum
AACTCGGGAAAGAAAGGTACCACTTCGATACTCACTTAGTGCATTGAGTACATTTCATGCTTTGAGTATTACTGGAGATGATCCTAGTTCTGTAAAAGAGCGAGATCCATGGATGATGCGAATCAGTGGGAGCTCGCAATGACAGAAGAGATGCAGTCGCTGATCATAACGACACATGGAGCTTGTGTAAATTGCCTAAGGATAGAAAGGCAATGGATGTAAATGGGTGTTCAAGCGAAAATTGAAACCAGATGGGACTGTGGAGAAGTACAAGGCTAGGCTCGTAGCCAAGGGGTATTCTCAGGTCGAGGGGGTTGACTACGACGAGATATTTTCACCTGTAGCGAAATTAACCTCAATACGATTTGTTCTGTCTGTAGCAGCTGCATATGATCTTGAGGTGGAACAGATGGATGTAAAGACAGCTTTCCTCATGGGGACTGGAGGAGGAGATTTATATGAGGCAACCAGAAGGCTTTGAAGCAAAAGGAAAAGAAAATCTGGTATGTAAGTTAAAAAATCTTTATATGGGCTGAAGCAGTCACCGAGGATGTGGTATCAGAAATTTGACACGTACATGCTCCAGCTTGATTTTGTGCGGTCAAATTTTGACCACTGTGTTTATGTGAAAAGAGCGGGCGATCAGTTTGTTATTCTTACATTATACGTTGACGATATGTTGTTAATTGGGAATAACATGAAAATGGTGAAATCTGTGAAGAATTTGTTGGCCAAGAAGTTTGATATGAAAGACTTGGGGCATGCAAATTTTATTTTGGGCATGCAGATTACAAGGGACCGTGAGAAACGGAAGCTATGGCTAGGGCAGGAGAAATACATAAAAGAGATATTGAGAAAATTCAACATGATGGACTGCAAGCCTGTTGGTACCCCTATGTCTTCAGGGACCAAGTTATCTGCGGAACAGTGCCCTAAACAGATGAAGAGATTGAGGAGATGGCTCGAGTTCCATACGCAAGTGCAGTGGGTAGCTTGATGTATGCTATGGTGTGCACGCGTCCAGATATAGCCCAGCAGTGGGAGTCCTGAGTCGATATATGTCCAACCCGGGTAGAGAACATTGGAACGCGATCAAGAGAGTTTTCAGGTATCTTCGTGGAACTTATAACCTCTCTTTATGTTTTGAAGGTACAGGGAATGGAAACATGCTTGATATCGTAGGCCACGTAGATGCTGATTGGGGTGGAGATATTGATAGTAGACGGTCCACTAGCGGGTATGTTTTCACATTATTTGGTGCTGCGTTGAGTTGGATGAGTAGGAGGCAAAGCGTGGTAGCGCTCTCTTCTACGGAGGCTGAGTACATGGCTCTTACACATGCTGGAAAAGAGGCCATATGGTTACGGCGGTTGTGCTTGGAGCTCGGTTTTGAGCAAGGTGCCATAGAGGTGAGATGTGATAATCAAGGGCCATTTGTTTAGCTAAGAATCCTGCATTTCACTCACGCACAAAACATATTGATATACAATATCATTTCATCCGAGAAAAGGTAGAGAAGAAAGAGGTTCGGCTTGTAAAGGTCGACACAGTAGAAATAGCTCTGACTTCCTTACTAAAGCAGTCACAGGTGCGAAGTTTGACTGGTGCTCTACTGCGATGGGATTGAAGAAGGATGATATTGTCAAGGCTCTCATTTGCGCGAAGTATCCACCAAGTGGGAGAATGTTGGAGTTGGCGAATACTTCGGGATCCCTTGTTTCTCACACCGGGTACGCCCACGTGAGCTTAGGGAAACTGAAGTGTTATCCAACGACATGTGATCCCTGCGTGCGGAATGCGGGGGTTCGGGGGCAGCGCCCCCGACACGGGTGCCCCGCTGCCCGGTCAGCGGGCGGGGGTTCGGGGGCAGCGCCTCCCGACGGGGGTTCCGCTGCCCGGTCAGCGGACGGCTGCCCCGCTCGCCGGTGAGCGGGCGGGGGCTCGGGGGCAGCGCCCCGAAACTCAACGGGTTTGGGCTTTATTTAAGCTGGCCCGTATAGTGCGATATTAAGAGATTTGTTATAAGTTTAGGTTTTGGGTCCGTTTTTGGGATATAATATTTTTCTCGTTTCTGATCATTGTACGAGTTGAGCGGCTGTAAACCGAAAACGTAGTGAAATCTCTTTGCAGGACGTAGCCCTAATCTTGGGGTGAACCTGGGTAATCTCTTGTGCATCGTTCTTCTTCTTCTTTATCGTGATTGTTCTGATACTTTGTCGCGAACAAAACCCATCAGTACCTTCGTGCCTTTCGAGATAAACTTTGCCCATATGTGGTTAATTGATGTAGCAGAAATTGTGACTCTCCATACTCACTCCTGTAGACCTTTCCCCTAAAAGTGTCAAGAAAGGGGAAACTTAAGCCTGAACTCGAAATGTATTCTCCGCAATAGTGGGCGCCGCGGCAATTTGAGCTCACGGCAGCATCCCAATGCCCATTCTGTGTTTTATGGAGTATCCAAAGAAGAATTAGTATGATCGACCAGTGACGGTCCTTTCAACGTTGCTATCAAATTACGAATGAGATCTTTGGTGGGCATGTCATAAGAGAATTAAACCCAATCCTGGAGTTATGAGCGGAAAAAAACAAAAATTCTGAAAGCCTGGAGTTACAACTAAAGGGCTCATTTCTTGCTTGTGAATGAGTCCCTCCTCTCGCTCGCTCGGCTCTCTCTCTCCCTCCCTCCCTCTCTCGCTCGGCTCACTTTTTGCTTTTTCTGGTTCACTTTGTTTCTGGGTTGGTTTTTTGATGATAAAAGAACTGGAACGTCCAACAAGTGCGCACAGGTGATTCAGAGGCTATCTTTGCACGAGGATGTATCTATCTGCACGAAACGTGGCGGAGAGATGGAGAACGGAAGCGGAACGCGTAGAAGCAGGTCTAAAGGGCTTTAGTGTCACTTGCCTGCTTGTTCTCTTTTTTGAAACCTTTGGTGCCATTCAGAATGGGGTTTCCTTTCCATGATAATGTAAGATAATGATGCACTCTAAGGACATAAGGCAACAAGGTCATCGGAAAGGACAGCGACAACAAAGAGGGAGGGGCCTTAATGAAGAAGAGAGAAGGTGAGCCAGAAAGAGATTTTGAAAAAATCTGCAATGTAGGGCCTATCTGACACGTGTCGCTCATTGAATAGACCTATGCAAAAATGAAGTGGCACCGCTTATGCACAGAAAAACTCATAAATATGTTTTATTGGTATCAATTTAGTCATAAACATTCAACGATGATAATTTTATCTAAACTTTTTAATATTTATGCTAATTGAGTCTATTAGTCAATTTTAGCAGGAAATTATTGATGTAGATGCTGATTGTCCTATATGAAATAGCCAACGCTACGTAGATATTTTTTAACTAAATATTTGATATTTTATTTTTTTCTTTATTTTGTTTTTTACTAAGGACCAGCCGCGGACGAGAGGATACCCTCGCGGACAAAGCGAGGGCGGCGATGTTTCGTTGTCAGTAACATCAACTCAAGACAACGTTCAAGAATAATTTTGACCTTCTCAGCATAAATAATTAACAATTGTGAAAGCTACTGTACAAGCTTTCATTACAACTCTCTCTCTCTCCCTCTCTCTCTCCTCTCTCTCTTACCCCAATAACACACGACAGAAACTCAGCGAACAGTCAACCGCTACCCGTCGCTATTCCACAAAGCTTCACAATCGCGTCCTCCACTTGATCAATCTCTTCATCTCCTTTGTTCCTAATGCCGATACTAACTTCTTTGACCTTATTCCTCACACATTCCCACCTTCCTCCACCACAACACCCTTGATCACCTTCGCAATCTCCTCTCTCTCCAGCTCTCCGCTCTCGTTCCTCATCACCTCCAATCCGACACCGACGTCCTCGACGACCCTCGCGTTCAGTGGCTGGTCGAGATGCATTGGCAGCGCGATGATCGGGACTCCATACTTCATGCTCTCCATGACGGAACCCCACCCACAGTGACTCACAAATCCACCGACGCTTGGATGTGCTAGAATCGCAGCTTGCGGTGCCCATCCCTCTATCACTAGTCCTCTATCTCTCACCCTTCCAAGAAATCCCCTAGGAAGTGCCTCTTCAATCTTGATGTGCTCTTCCGCAGGAAACTTAACCACCCAAATGAAGTTGACATCGCTAAGCTCCAACCCATAGGCTATCTCTTCTCTTTCCTTCTCCGTGAGGAAGTACTCCGTACCAAACGACGCAATATGGTCGACGATCTTTCCTTTTGATCAAGCCACTCAATTATGTGATTCCCATCCTCTTGGACAGGGTCTTGAACTAGCGGCCGACCGGCACGACTTTCTTCCCCAACAGATCACTTAGGTAGTCGATGTATTTGCCCTCCAATTCCCTAAAGGTCTTCAGGAAAATTAGGCCGGACGATTGGTTGATGGACCGCGTGAACCTTTCCGTGTCGTTCATGCCACTCTCCGATGTTTGCTCTGCTTTATTGCTATACTTCGCCGTCCAATGGTCCTGAAGACTCATCGCCTTGAAAGGATACTCATCGCCCGGCCTCTTGATGGAGTGCAACGCGTATGAAATCGTCCCCGCTGCCACGCTTGAGAAGTCGACTGCCGGGATGCGGTGCGATCTCGCGACTTCTGGCGCCCAAGGGAAGAGATGATCGAAGATAAGAAAATCGGGTCGGCGCTCAGCGATGGTTTTAGAGAGGTTAGGGCGTGCCATGTCCAAGGCTGTCTTCAGTTTCGGCATGAGGTGAGGCGGCAAGCCCCTAGTTGTGTGGCATTGAGGAGGGAGACTAGGCAAAGATGGGACATGGAGCTCCACTAGTTCAATGGCGGAACCATATTCGTGAAGGGTTTCAATGAAACTAAGGTTGACAGGAGTCGAACACAGGAAGATGTGGAAGTTCCTCTTCGAGAGCTTTTTGGCTAGCTGTAGAAATGGACCTATGTGACCATGAGCAAGCCATGGAAGCATGAGAACCCTAATGGTTCTTCTTGTCGTGGCCATGCTCGATATGATTTTTTCCGTAAACGGGCGACTCTCCTGGCTTCTGATCTTTATATTTCCTAAATAAATAATAAATAATAAATAAATAAATAAATAAATATATATATATATATATATATATATATCTATATATATATATATATATATATATATATATATATATATAGTCATCGAATCAGGACTCTTTTGTCTATGCCCAAACAAAAAGGCTTACGTAACGGCATATGCGGGGAGAGATTCCGTGAGAAGTACGACATCTTACAACGTTTGTAAACTTCTAAATATTCAATGATTTCCCATGCACTGATTTGATGGGTTTCCACTCCTAAAGTCGCAAAAGATAGATTAAGCATGGAATTCAATGATTGTACTGGAAAAGAATGGCAGGTAATTATCTTCAACTTGCGGAATGGATCTAGCCATGCTCAAACATATATATTTAAGCATGGTTTGAACTTGTGAACGCACAAAAAGACAAATCCGATACTAATTTTTTTTTTTATAAACTTTAAGACTCCATTTATTTCGTAAAAAAATATATGATATCCTTATATAACTTACAAAAATCTGACACCTCCTCTTCGGTATGTAGCGCCAGGAGTAGCAAATGGTCAAAAGTGCTGCGTGCGATAGAACGGGAATGAAATTAACATTTCACTCCTGACAAATATAAACAAGCATTTGGCAGTATTACGTCATACAAATCTTTAAAATTGATCGCTCTACAAGATTTATTTTTTACTTCGAGCCATATAGATGAAAGAATTACACATGCAAATTGAAATTTATGAGAATCCGAAAATAATTAAACATACTAAAAGGCCAAGGTGGAGTGGGTCCTTATGGGTGGGAGCAGTATTGCCATGTCTATCTATTGGTCATCATCAAATCTGAGCTTCAAAGAACTTACACCCTTGGTAGTTGCCGAAGCGAGGCCATTTTCCACGATGTGTCATTTTTTATCTAGTGCGTCGCCCGCTAAATTTTTTCTAGATTGTTTCCTCGTGGTGCTCATCCGTCTATATCACCAATCTCATCTCTCACTCTTTCCTAGCATGATTATTACAGAACATGATAGGTAAAACAAAACAAAATAAATGCAGCGGAAGTAGAAACCCATAAATATATCTTTAAAGATGTTATTCGTGTATTTTAATAAATAAATAAAATCAAATAAACAAAGAGGATTAAACGGATTAGCTCTCATATAGTGTCTAAAATGACTTGATTTAGATGTTCTTCAGTTCGAACCCCATAATCATTGAACTTCTATCGTAGCATGCCCAAAACTGACTTAGTTTATATATTCTTCAGTTCGAGCCCCACAATCATCAGACCTTGAGTTTGGACACACCACTAATCGCACGTCGAATGGAAGAATTAGCTAATAGGTAATCACCACTTTAATTATGCTAGCAATCTCATAGAGAAAATTATTTGCACTATTGATATTTTGGTCACAGCACCCACAAAAGAAGAGAAAATTGTGTCTTCTCTCGCACACATATTGGGCACCCTCTTCAGCAACTATTGTTGATCACCCTTTTATTGTACAATTAGCAATTGCTAATCGTGGGCACACATTGTTGAGATTGCTAACACTACTTGCAGTATTGTCTCTCACGTTTAACATCGTCTTGAATTGGTTATGGTGTGTGACATACCTAAGTTCATCATTAAGCTAATAAGACTTGCACTAATACATTAGTACTTCCAAGAGAAGTGATTGTACTAGTTAACGTGCAAGTCCTACAAACTATGATTGACACTTAGCAATATGTTATAGTCTATGTAACACCTGTCCCGACCCAAAAAAAAAAAAAACGAAGAGTTTCCTTAGGCTAATGAATAATTAAGTTCATCAAACGGCCAACCTAATACGAACTCTCCCAAGCCCTACCAAATTGCAACTTTGGTTTTGAATTTAATGTTCATGTGATTTAAAGTTTAAACTCGCCACTAATCATTCTTGGTAGGTTGATTAGAAAACCTAAGTAAGGTATCGGGAGAAATACCTCACTTCTACGAACCAGAGATTAAGGTATTTGGGGATGTGATTACACTAACTAATTAAAACTAATGCCCTTTCGGTACCTTGAATTTCATGGAATAACCTAAGTCGGCAACCCAGGCTTGATTTACTTTTAAACTCAAGTGAGGTGTTTTCTTATGTTTTCACTTTTTAGATGCAATGCAATGAATGTATGCATGATATGAGAAAAGGTCTAATGATGGGATGCAAATGCAAAACATGCAAATTTAGAGTCAAATTACCCTATATGCAAAAAAAAAATCAAAATTAAAGCATGCAAAAATAACATGACGAATGAAATGCGACATAGACATGCAGATGACATGATAAAGATGGTGACATGAATGCGCGAAATATGACGTGAAAATATGCAACAGACGTGCAAAATATGATAGGCAATTTTCAAGACATGGACGACAAGATATTCATGATACTCGAAAATATGCAAGAATGGAATATGCAATTTGAGTTGGCACCTAACGCATCATGAGATATGCCAAAATGTGCATGGGTATGCATGACATGGGATATGTGAACATGTGAGGATGATATGAGATACGTGAGCATGCGAGGATGACATGAAATATGCGAGCATGCGAGGATAATGTAATGAGCATAATGTTTTTGGTATTTTTTAGAATTTTCGAATTCTTTTAGGATATGCGTGGATAGTTCGTTATCTTGTTTTCATTCCAAGTTTCCAATGAGATAAACTTTCTAAGAAACTTATCTTTTCTAAAATTTCAATTAGATAGGTTTTCTAAGAAATCATATCTTACTAAAATTTTCGATTCTTTTTTTTTTTTTATGAAATTTCAAATGAGATAAGGCAATATCCAAAGCAAACATGACAATCCAACCAAATCAAACGAATATCCAAAACATGATAATCACAATGCAATCCATGGATGTTCCTCTTGAATTCTTTTGAAAAATTCAACTTCCTTAAACCCAAAATTGATTTGAGAAGATAGCGAAACGGATCTAAATGGTCATAGATCGAATTGGCTAACTTCCTCTTTTTATGTATCCAAAAAGCTTGTATCCGAATGGCTACGGAAAGGACATGTCCAGGTTTGAATTTAGGGTTTTAATTCAGAGAAATTATGCCAAGTTTGGCCATGAAAGACAAGCACTCAAAATTTTTTTTATCCATCGAAAATTCCAATTTTTAGTTTTTCTTGCTAAAATATGAACTAGAATCAATCACCAAAACGTTACCATTTTTAATATGCTAGGGCGTAAACCGTTTCAAGCAACTCCAGGTTGAGGCCCATAAGGTAGCATGCGCGGTTGTATTGAATGGAATACGTCACAAGCAACATCTCAAAGAGTTCAATTTTAATGATTGATAAAAGTTTGCCCTTTTTTGGTCAAAAAGTTGGATTTTTTTTTGTTTTCAATTGCAAATCGTATAGTCATTGAATCATCAAAGCATATATGTGGGTTTCCAATCAAACAATCATTGATTTACAATCAGAAGTTGAGGAAATTACCTCTACGCTTCGTAAAAAGTCTGCATGGTTAGTGATCATAAAACACTCAAAAAAACGACATCCATTAAAAAAAAACACACACAAGCAATGCAGGAACATCATCAAAACAGCACTAAAGCATCATGCTTTTTTTTTTTAATTATCACAAATCAACAACAAATCAACCTTAATGGATGTAAGGATGTTACCTTGATTCGTCGGAGGAGATTTGAGCCGAATTTGGGCTAGAAAACTTGCTGGACAGCACTGTTTTGGTGCCAAAATAGTAATAAACAATAGTGAATTCCACACCAAGTAGTCACGAAGACGGTCGCCGAACAACAACAAATTCAACACATGTAGCTTGGAGTTCTTTGGCCGCTTCAAAAGAGATCAAATTCTATCTAGTTGTTGGTGTGATGATCGTGGTATGGCGGTGGTGGAGGCGATGACCAGTGGGTGGTCTCCTTTGACTTGTGCACGTTGCTTTTCTCTTCAATCCAATGACCTCCAGTTTTTGGCTCCTTTTGCTCTTTGTCCAATTGCCCTCCTTGACCACCGATTGAAAGATAGATGAAGGAATTCAGCGAGGCTAGAAAATTCGATGCGGGCATAATTGGCAAGGTCTTCGTGGAAGTCAGTCGCCTGAGCAATCTCAGTCTCTCCTCTCCTCTTCTCACCTTCATGTGTTTCTTTCAACCAATCCTCAATTTCTGAATCGAGTCCCTGAATCCCGAAGTTGCTTGCCCTTTAACCCTAGAGTCTTGGTAGGAGTAGGAGTTATTATGGACCATTGATTAAATCTAGTTAAGGGAGGATTAGATTAGAGTCATTAGATTAGAAATTTTGAATTTAGGAGTTTTAATTACTTAAAACTCTTAAGTTTCATAATATTGAAGAGTCACAATGGGTTAGGAATCTTTGATTTAAGCTCAATTTCTCTTTCGGTATAAATCGATGCAAATTCAATGCATGAATAAAATAAAATATGCAAATCATGATGAAATATTTTTTTGTGAGAATAAATTCTCATTTTTTGTGCAATATAAAAGAAAAAAATCAAAATTTAGGTGTCAACAGCTGGCCCTTTTTGAGTGGAGGCTCGCAGATGTTTCGCTCAAACACCAAATTAAACCTAAATTTTGACAAGGCAAATGATGAATGAATTTTTTAGTAGGGTTTTAATCCTATTTTCTATGTAAATTAGAACTATAAATAAACATGTGCTAAGATTTCTCTGCTCCAAAGAAATGGGTTAGAGAAATCTGCACATAGATCGCATACAAGATACCTGTTTCACCAAACACCTCATAATGCTGATGATTCCCTTGATTTCCAAGTTTCTTCTTTCAATTACGGAGGATCTCAAGGTACTAGGGCTTTATCCGTTACTAGAGATTTCCCTCTAATTCGAGACAACGAAGATATGTGCAGAGCCGAAATATGTTTTTCTAAATTACAAGAGTGTATGCATAGTGAATCGAAAAAGGGACCAAGATTGCAAGAGCGTATACATTGAAATTTGGAAGAATAAGACCAAAATCATAAGAGTGCATTATTATGATTCAGTAAAGGATCAAGATCGCAAGAGCGCATACATTGCGATTTGACAAAGAATCAAGATCATGAAAGTGTATATATTACGATTTGGTAAGAGGGATCAAGATCATAAGAGTGTATACATTGTGATTTGCCAAAGAATTAAGATCGCAAGAGCGCATACATTGCGATTTGACAAAGGACTAAGATCATGAGAGCGCATACATCACGATTTGGTACTATAAAGGCTCACAAGCACAAATATGAGGGATGTATTACCAAATTAAATCGATGAATACAAAAAGATGTCGCTTAAATCTCATCAATACGAACACATGAGATCAAAATGACAACTAAAATCAATAAAGTTGTCAATTTGAAAAGGGTTTAGAAAACTTACTTGGATTTTCTAAATGAATGATCAAGGTACAGCTAGGCTGATCGCATCATACTTGCTTATTCACTTGCGATGCAAATATGAGCAAATCCAATGCAAATGCAATATTATGCATTAATAAATCATGCAGGTGTTTGCTTAAATCATAAAGCTTCATGGGGAATTTATAAATAGGGAAAAATGCTTGACCCTTTTGACAAATCCTAATCAAGTTGAATGAGGAACCTTAGTTAAAAAGGACTTTCTCTCACTCTTATGAAAAAGATTTTGAATCCTACCATTGATATAGGTATGAGAATCACTCAGAACTATTACCATCATGCTTGACAAGGGTCCGGGAATTCTAGCAATTAATATGACCAGACCAATCTATGAGGTCTTTTGAAGGACTTTAATTTAGGCTTGGTCAAAGGCTAAACAAAGGGATTTGTGAGAGTCATTTGACTTTGGAGTGAAATGATACCATTAGTTGCATTGGGTTTATAAGTTAGGAACCTAGCAAAAATGATATGAAAATGATATTGCTCACACTTTTTTGAGTGATATTTATAAGCATTTGAAATCCTACGTTAACTCAAGTGTCCTAAATCTAAAGAGGCTTTGGGTATGGCTGTAACGTAGGTTCAGGTAGGCTTGAAAATGAAAGGCCTATTCATAGTAAAAGGTATATATGAATGGATCGGTGATCATCCATCTTTGACACTTTGAACGTTGTTGATCATGTAGCAAGTGGTTCCACAAACTTTCCACAAATGATCTTTTCTTTTAGGAATGTTCTTACAAACCATTTCAGCTGAGGTCTTCTTTTCCTTTTTTTTTTTGAGGATTTTCTTTTTGGAGATTTTTTTAGCCCTTTTCTTTGAGATAGAGAAAGCTTGAGACTTCACCTTTTTTTCTTTTTCTCTTTTTTTTCTTTTTTTAAAGGAAGAGATCTCATTTGATGAGCATTTGTGCATTCCTTTTTCTTAACAATTTATTATTTTACCACCAAGGCATTTTGCTCTTTATTCATCAGATGCTTTGAGACGACTTCATTTTTATTATAAAGATGACCACCAATTGGGTTATTAGAAATGAGATCGCCATTCAAATGGGGTAAGCGAGGGACTAAAGTATGTAGGGATATGAAAGAAATGCTCTTCATCATGTCTAAGGTACTTGAGCTAAAACAAAATTCGCGTGCAATAAATATGCTTGAAGATTGATGCAAATGAAAGTAAAAAAATTCTAACCATCCTGAGCTCCTTATGGGAATTTGCCCCAATGTGGGGTTGTTACTGATAGAGGTAGTAAATGAATTCTCCATTCAAAGGGGTTAACCAAAGGGTAACCTATAGTATGTATGATAGAGGAAATGAATGCCTCTCATCATTCTGGTCGTCATACTTTTTGTGAGATAACCCATTACCTTGTAAGCACGGAATTTTTCACTCAGCTTACTAAGGTTTGATATGGAGGATGTGTATCGAAATGACTTACCTTTCGTCGTCCTGATGTTTCTCATTCAAAATGATTAATTCAATTAGATCGAGGAGATTCCTTGATTGAAACTATCCCATAATGAAGACTAGTAATGCAAACGGAAAGCAAATAAACAATCATCAATGATTCATGAATAAATCTCAAAGAATGGTTATTATAACTTGACCACCAAATTATCGCAACCATTCAAGTATAATATTTTTTTATAGCATCAGAATTAATAGGATTGGTAAAAACTCAATCATTGATCTTTGCTAGAATTAGAGCACCTCATTGGAGCACATTCTTCACGACGTATGATCCATCGTAGTTCGGAGCAAATTTTCCTTATGGAAGTGGAACTATCAGTAACAACTTTCGCAAAACAAGTTCACCAACCTAAAAATGTCGAGGTCGAACCTTTTAATTAAAGGACTTGGCAACCCTTTACTACTTAGCATTGGCCATGACATAAAGCCTTGAGCTACTTCTCATCAATCAAATTCAATTGATCCATTCTTTGTTGGATCTAATCTGCTTCAGTCAACTTGAGCTGGGAAAGAATATGTAAGGAAGGGATCTCCACCTCAACTGGCAATATTGCTTCCATGCTATACACAAGAGAATATGGGATTGCTCCAGTCGAGATTCAGCTTGAAGTTCGATACGCCACAAGTGCAAAATGCAACCTCTCATGCCAATCTCGATAATTCTCGATCATTTTAGCCAAGATTTTCTTGATGTTTTTATTAGCTTCTTCTATTGCTCCATTCATTTAGGGAAGATATGGGGAAGAGTTTAGGTGTTTGATCTTGAATTCCTTGAATAACTTATCAACCAGCTTGTTATTCAAATTCGATCAATTGTCAGTGATTATAGCCTCAGGCGAACTGTATCAAGCAATGATATCCCAATGAATGAATTCCACAATATTTCGTGCCGTGACTGCCAAATATGAGGCGGCTTCGATCCAATTGGAAAAATAATCAATGGTGATCAGGATGAATCGTTGTCCATTAAATGCTATTGGGTTAATCGGACTGATCACATCAATGCCCCACATAGAGAATGGCCATGACTCAGATAACTGATGCAATTCATTTGGAGGAACATTAATCTTGTTACCATGAATCTGGCACTTGTGACAACTTCGGACATGCTGAATACAATCGCTTTCAAGAGTGAGCCAGTAGTAATCCAATCTCATGATCTTCTTAGCTAGCATGTGGCCGTTCATGTGCAGACTACAAATTCCATCATGCACTTCCATCATCAGATGGACTGCTTCAGTGGAATCAATGCATCTTAAAAGGACTGAATCAAAAGATCACTTATACAGATTCTCTAATCTCTGAAAAAACTTCAAGGCCATTTTCTTTATGTACCTTTAGTCAGATGTGGTACTTTTCTCAGGAAACTCTTGCTTCTGGATGTAAGTCTTGATGTTATGGTACCATGGCTTGTCATCTGGCTCACCAACCACGGTCATACAGTAAGCTGGCTTTCTCAATACCTCAATCTTTAATGGTTCCACTTCAAGCCCGTCGGTGACTTGCAATATTGATGATAACGTGGCTAATGCATTAGCAAATTGATTGTGAGTTCTAAATAGATACTCGAATAAGATATCATCAAACTCATATACTAACTCATCTAGATACTCATGATAGGGGAGCAGTGTAGCATCCATTATCTTCTATTTTCCAACGGTCTAAAGGATAATCAAAGCTGAATTCCCAAACACTTTGAGTTGAGCTACCCTCATCTCAATTGTAGCTTGTAACCCGATAATACATGTTTCGTACTCAGCTGTAATGTTAGTACAAGGAAACACTAACTTTGCAGCTGTTGGATAATGTTGCCCACCTAGAGATATTAAAATCGCTTCGGTGTTTGATCCTAACAAGTTTACAGCCTCGTCAAAGTACATAGTCTAGGTGTAATCATCTACCGCCATGATTCGATCCTCGGGGTGATAGATGTCTTCGTGTTGCCTTGAATTTTCGGCCAAGATATCAACTATGATCCGCCCTTTAACGAACTTTTGTGACATGTACTGAATGTCGAACTCAGAAATAAGAACCTGCCATTTGGTAAGCTTCTCGACCAAGGTAGGTTGATTCAACAAATATTTGATAGGATTGCATTCCGTCACCAAAAGTACCTAATAATACAAGATATACTGCCGTAGCCTATATAGCACTCAAACCAGTGCTGCTATGTCTTTTTTGCTTCAGAGTAATTCAACTCAGAGGTTGTGAAATTCTTACTCAAGTAGTAGATAGCCCGTTCTTTTCTATCCTCCTAAGTTTCTTTAGCAAGCATTGCGCCCAAAGGCTCACTATAGATTGTGAGATATAGGGTTAAAGGTTACCTTGGTGTTGGCAGAACGAGTACATGTAGATTCATGAGGTGCTGCTTTAACTTTTCAAAAGTTTCTTCGCATTCACTATCCCATTTGACTAGTGTATCCTTCCTGAGTAATTTAAAAAATGGCTTAGTAGTTTCGCTTAGCTAGGAGATGAATCGGGCAATGTAGTTCAGTCTGCCCATGGGACTTCGAACCTCCTTGACAATCGTTGGCGGTTTGAGCTCACATATAGCTTTAACCTTGGATGGGTCAATCTCGATGCCTTTGCTACTGACAATAAACCCGAGTAACTTACTCGAACTAGTACCAAACACACACTTGGCCGAGTTAATGCGTAATTTGAACTTTTGAAACCTTTCAAATAACTTCGTTAAGGTTTCTACATGATCTTCTCCGCGCCGGGTCTTTGCAATCATATCATCAATATAGATCTCAATCTCTTTATGCATCATGTCATGAAACAAAGTAACTATTACTTGTTGGTATGTTGCCCCAGTATTCTTGAGGCCGAAGGGCATGACCTTGTAGTGGGATACCCCCCAAGAGGTAGTAAATGCTGTTTTTTTTTGTCTTCTTCATTCATCAAGATTTGATTATAACCTGAGAAACCGTCCATGAACGAGAATAGCTCAAACCCTATTGTACTATGAACGAGTATATTGATGTGTGGGAGCGAAAAATCATCTTTCGGACTAGCTTTGTTCAAGTCATGATAGTCCACACAAACTTGAACACGACCATCTTTCTTTAATATTGGAACTACATTAGCTACCCAAGTAGGATATCAATTAACTTCTATGAATCTGACGTCAATGAGTTTCATCACTTTTTCTTGAATTTTCTTTGCCAGTTCCGACTTAGCCTTTTGTTGCCTTTACTTCTTAGGCTTAACCGAAAGATCTGTCGGTAAACAATGTTCAACAATCGATCGATCAAGTTCGAACATATGTGCATATGACCAGGCGAAAATATCCTAGTAGTCTCTCAGCAACTTTGTCAATCTTTCAACCATCTCCTCAGGGAGACTAGCCCCAATTTTAACCTCTCTAGGGTTTTTTGTATCGCAAGTTTGATCGATATCATCCCCTCAATGGTTAGCAATTTAGCTTTCTCATGCTACTTAAGGTCCCGTCGTATCTCTTCAACATCAAGATCGGACTCATCTAAACTTCCCAAATCATCGGTATTGCATATTTTAGGATCTACCATATTCTCCTTCTCATGTTTGTCCCTGAAACATAAAGTAGCAAAATCAGAAAAACAAATAGGGTTTAAACATGTATTGGCCTAGTAATTTTGTGCCTTTTCAAAGATTCTTTTGTTTTTGAAGACCGTGGGTTAAGAATTCTTGAAAAAGGCCCACCCTCAATTCTTACGATGGAAGACATATTTTTCGACCGTTGGTTATCGTCATCGAGCTAGTTTGGGGTACTTCGACAAGATTCAAAAAGTAATGAACAACATCTATAATTTTATTGATATCAAATCAATGAATTACATCTTATTGGAAAGAGAATCCTAAAGTGCGGCAATGAAAAGGAAATCCGAAGAAAGCCATAAAAGTTCCCAAGTAGGGGGATGTATAAATAAAAAGATGTTACTATGAGTCTAAACCATCAAATGTATCGTCGAATATAGTATTGACAAATGGCTTCAGAGGCTTGTATGCCATATAAGGTTCATCTTTAGGGGCTCTCTCAATCTTCATAGGGTTATCAAAGATAGCCGCGATAGTCAAGTCACCGAACCAGTCGGCCAGGTAGGGTATGCCATCATCATCGACATTATTAGCATCAAATACCCTCAGTTTAGCATCCTGGTCTTTCGGCAAGTTAGGAAAGATTATCCCAAGACCATCCTCAAACTTACTCAAATCATCGTATCCATCAACTATCCTAGCTGAATGAAAGGTCTTGCTCAAGGGCGGTGGTAAAGGACTACGTTCTGGTTTGCCATGGCCTATCGAGCCCTATTTTTCATGTCTAGGTCGGCCACATCCACGATATACCAAACCAATTGTATGGAATTGTCCATTAGTTTTAATTGGGATGCGAATCCCCTGACCATGCCTGCCTAATCCAACACTAGGTTCGAAACTATTGCTCACCATTACCTTAGCAACCGTAACAGAGATATTAGATAGCTTAGGGATTGGCGAAAGACTCTTTGGTGAAGCATGAATAATGTGTACTAACTTGAATGAGTGGTAAGAATACTCTTCATTGTGATCTGACTCAATGTACGAAATAGCGGTCTCATTATAGATACAAAAATCTTTTTCTCTATGAACAATAACTAGCTTCTGTTCAACCACAAACTTGACATTTTGGTGTAGACTAGATGGGACAACTCCAGTATTATGGATCCATGGATGACCTAGCAAAATATTAAAAGCTGAGAGGGTGTTTAACACCTAAAACAAAACAACAAAATAGAAAGACCGATTTGTATCTCTAAATTTATCCACCCCAAGACACTCTTCCTCATCTCGTTGAAAGCTCTGATTGACAATTCTGTTGCCTGCATCTTGGTTGGGTCAATGCCCAAGCGATTTAGTGTAGCCAAAGGGCACAAATTTAAAGCTAACCCATTATCAACCAGCACTCGAGCCACATGAGTCTGTTTATACTTGATTGAGATATGTAAAGCTTTATTATGACCCATTCCTCTGTTGGGATCTCTTCATCAGCAAACGCTACCTAATCTTTCAGAAGGATTGCCCCGAAAAAATTCTCTATGCTTGTCTCCGTCGATATCTTTGGGCGCAAGAACTTCTCCCAACACTTTCATTAAAGAGCTTCGGTGCTTCTCAAAGGACTGGAGGAGCTCCAATAAAGAAACCTGAGATGGAAACTTACGCAGTTGATCGACCACACAATATTCACTTGCCTTTATAACTGCTAAGAAATCCTTCTTCCTTGTTCGTAGCCTGTTTAGCTGGTGGATTATTGTTGAAGGCGTGCCTTGACCTCGTTACCAAGGCCAATTCCAAGTTATAAGACCATAGTACTGCTTTACCATCTTCATATGGAAAAGGTTAAGGCGATGTGATGATAAAGCTGTTAGGAATGACAATTCCAAGCTCATTGTCAGAAACATCTACTAGGGCGGGCATGTTAGTAAATTCAGAGTCCGCCTTGATCTCGCTGGTCACCTTATCTTTCATCGACTCACTTTCAATCTTCAGTTTACCCTAGGTGATCAATGCAGGTAATTCCTCATCCTAGTCGATAACAATTTGTGAAATAGTAGCCACTACTCCGGTCTGATTTGTATACACAATCATTCCATGCTCTATCAAGCTAAGGACCTTCCGTCTTATCTAATCTCGTGATACAACATCCCCACTCTGAAAGTAATCGGCTTGACCTAAAGCATAAAAAATGTTAGCAACCTGCACTCTAATACTTTTGACTAGCCCTGTGTCCACTCAAAAGAGAACATTGACTTTACCTTCGTGATTAGGCAATGGGTTGTTCTAAACATTCGGCTGATAATTATTTTGAAATGAGAATGCTCTAGAATTGAGCAAGTCTTAGATGCAATTCTTGAGTACATAATAATCATCTGTGTCATGGCCGATTTCACCATGATGATAATCACATTTTTTAGATGGATCATGCCTAGGCGAGTTTACATTACTCAGTCGTAAAGGCTCTGAATTCAACAACCTCTTTTTTGCGTAGGATGGCAAGAACTTATGACAAGGTCCTGGGGAGGGGGTTATACTACCGGTTGTTGCGTTGATTCCCCTACTATCCCTACAAACGGAAATTACCTTACTGCTGATTAAGGATTTGCACAACTGGTGCGTGAGCTAGAGGCTTCCGGGTATACGTCACATTAACCTGCGGGGCAGGTTCTTTGTCTTTCTTTGGCTCAAATCGCTTGATACTCGAATTGGTATCTTCGTACCAACGCTTCTTCAGGCCGATCTCCACCTCTTCGTCCATTGCAATGAGGTGACTAAATGAGGTTGCTGTAATCCTAAGGACATGTCATCACATTACTTGGGGAAGGGTAGAGACAAATAATCTCATGAGTTCCTACTTAGGCAACACTGACTTCAGCTGAAATGCGATGTTTCTCCACCTGGTAGCATAATGCTTAATTGTCTCGTATTTCTTTATTTCTAATTGCTCTAGGTCCTCTCTGGTGATGAGGACGTCTAGGTTAAAACTGAAGTGCTTGACAAATGCATCGGCTGCCTTTTCCCAATCTTCCATGCAATAAATCTCGTAGTCGGTATACCATCTCATGGCCGCATCTTTTAAACTGACTTGGAAAGTTTGAACCATTAGGGGACTGTTAGCTACATACTTATTCATCCTAGCTTGGCACATTTGGACATGCTAAACCGGATTGGAGGTGCCATCATATTTCTTAAATATCTTGAATTTCTCATGTACCTAGACTTTCAAGAAAACGGATAGGTCAACCTGGGGAATGTTGTGTGTCCCCTCCACCTATCGTATTCTTTGTTCCATCTAGGTTATGATTTTCACGGCTTCCTTGCCGATTGTCTCACCCACAGGGCTAGACTGGGGAATAAAGACTATGAGTGATGCGCTCGAGCTAGTATCTGTGAAAATAACATCCTCCAACGGTAGACTAGGTTTTGCCAGGATTGTCCATTGACGGAGGTGGAAGAGGCATCGTGGGCGGAGGAATCGAGTTAAATGGCTGTAGCATGGCTACAAATCTGGCAGCCATCTTTTCCATTACTTGAGATACTATCTCCTCGATCAGTTCGTTCATTACATTTGTGTGCTCCTTGAGAGCCTCTTGAGCTATTGCAATGATCTCGGCTTTGTCGGCCATCTTTTTTGCCTTCAAATAGGTGTTATGAGGGTGCGGAGTATCCGTGATGAATTTTCTGTATAAATGCATCGACATGAGCAATGTGATGATAAAACGACGATGAGCCGATCCATGACATCCCTCTAGACCCAGAAACAAAAGGAATCATGATCAGAGGATTAACTCAGTAGATTCCAATTTCATCGGCTATTACAAATAGTTTGCATTAATTCTTAGAGTGAACGAAATAATGTCAAAATTTGTGGAGACATAGATAAGACAATTATGAAAAAATTTCATGCTAAACTGAGAATTAATGCCCAAAAATTTGCAGCTTACTAGTTAAATCCCATTCTACCACTTTTATGTTTTGACTTCATCCAAAAAGGCATTATTTCTAGTGGTAAACGGTGAAACAAGATTAGTGTTTGAAATTTCCTAAAAACTCATATTATTTTTCCCTCATTATCAATTTGGTAGAAAATGGAAAATATGATGGATTGATCTGAAAATTTTATACATGATAGGTCAAGATATTCCGAACATCTTTGAGTCAATGTTCGGGACCTAGAATTGGCCGGAAGGAAATTGAAAAATCTGTACAAAGTAGTAGGATATACCAAAAAACAGTAATGCAGAATGCAAAGTAAAACATGGCTTTAACTAACCTGATCTATGAACTTTTGGGAGATAACATGACTCTTGAGCTTTTTGTATTTGTCATTGATCTTCTTGGTTTTCTCTTTAGCTTCGGTAACCTTGCGCTTGAGACGATTGACCTCGGCCTGTTTCATGTCATGAACGGATGCCTGAGGTATCACCGAAAGCCATTCTTTTGGAATGACATGATCTCGCATGTATCTCACAGAGGCATGATATATCTTGACATTTCCTATGAGGATCCCCTTGGGTAAGATTAGCTTTGCTGGTCAGTTTCGCTCCCACATGGCATGGGCAAGAGAAACATGCTCTTTAAACCTCCGGCTTCCATAATAAAGTCAATGCAAACTTCATTGTCCTTTGGGCTCGGAGAGATTGACTGTATCACTCCATATTGTCAGACCACCCTTATCGAATAATGCTCAGTAATGTCGAAGATGCTCAAGAGAGGTATGGGTGCCCTATCTAAGCCCGCTAGCCTAATTTCCTCAATTTTGAACCAAGGAGCTTTCCACAGGAAAGTCACAAGACTTGGGTTCATTAACAAGATTAGCCATCGGGAGTAATGATTTTCAGGAACTAGGTCTTGTTTGCGCTTAAACTCAAAAGTGGGTGTTCATATTCGGTAATTTTTGAAATTTCAAGAAGTCTCCCAAATTTAGCAAAATGACAGAGGAACCAAACTTGAAGAATCTCGGTTGAAACATAAAATGTCTTATCATGGTCGCTCTTAAGTTTTGAAAGAGAGATGAATGTTTTCGTCAAAATGGCGTTGACATAATTTTTCTCATTGTTAACTTGTTGAGAAAAAGATGGGACTAAAGGTCAATAGCATTTGTTTTGTGTGGAAAAATCAACGAGCCAAGAAACAATGGCATGTAAATTTTGGCTCGGTCATACTCAAAGGTAGCTTTTGCAAAACATAAGTCCAAAAACAGGATAGGATAACTTCCTCGATTTGCCTTTAAAACCTTGGCCACTTCATCTTGATTAACATTTAGATATTCAGATAAAATCAAGATCAGTTCCTCCCCAATTAGCAGGCTAACCAAACTTGAGTCAAGTGACTTTCCAAGAAGAACGCTATACTCTTCTAAAGTTGGAGTTAACTTATGCTTACCAAATATGAATGTTGTAGTCTTCAGGCTCCAAAAATAACTCAGTGCATGGATGAGACTGAACCAAAATCGAATATCAATTAAAGGGAGCATACGGCCAATATGGAATTTGACAATCTCTCGGCCATCCTCATGCAACTCGCTCCACCATTCCTTCAATTGGCCTATAGTTGGAGCGATGACTCGAACTTCTCCTATAAATGTATAGCTCGAGACTCTAATGATACATCTAAATAGTCATGTATCGACTCAAAAATGTAAGTAAGTAAAAGAGATAAAGGATTGAGAAACTACTACCTTTAGATGATCGAAAGTAACAATCACATAGACATACATATGAGATGCTTCGTGAGGATCGATTTCTATCTCGCATAGCTTAACAAAGGTGGAGCCCCAATGATATTTGGATCGAACCACGTTAGTTTGTGATTGAGTCAGGTATCCCCATAAACATCTGGCTTGGCCAAGTAACGACCCACATCATAATAGCTAATGATGGGAGTGGTAACTCTCGGTACCAATTTGAAAAGTTCGGGACTTGAGAAGGGCGACTCAAGGAAAATAGTGATGGCCGAAGTGACTCCAATCAAGTACCATCCTAAGCCTAGCCATTTGGGTTCAATGGTGGGTAGTGTGTGCTATGTGTATATGCAAAAGTGGTAAAGGGCATGCACAAAAGTTTATACTCAATCAACACTTCAATATAACCCAAGACATTCATTCCAAAC